>OMKZ01043021.1:18242-30742 GCA_900302535.1 Neoniphon sammara
CCACCATCACCACCACAACACACACACACACACACACATTCATACACATGTACTGATGTGTCAAGAGAAATAAACTCTTTACATGAACTAGCTTGTTCCTCATATATAATATGTAATAATAAAATATTTAAAATTACCACAGAAATGTAGCTTTTGTAACTGAAAAAATAGTATGTGCTTGAAAACTGTCACAAAATTGTGACTCATCACACAATAAATCAAACATACAATCACAAATTATACAACTCCATAACCACATTGCAAAGTTGATAAGATACGATCACAAATATGAAAATGTACCATGTCTTTAACCTGTTGACTATGATTTTGACTTATCAGCTTATGAATGGTGAAAAGCATCCTGGGAAATGTGGAATCACAGAAAACCAGGGGCACCACTACACTGCATACTCAGACCGTCTGCACCTTCTTTTCCAGTTCCTGTCAGTGGAGGAACCGGTGAGGCGGAGATGTCGAACAATTTCGCTGATCGATCCAAGTTCCATAGTCAGAGGTTTCCAGCTCCACCCGTCCAGTGTTGACTTTGGGACGCTTAGGGAGGGCACCTCGTACACTGTTACCGTGGTGATGAAGAATGTGGGCGTTGACACTTGCAGGTCAGACATGAGATAATGGAAAGTGCCCTGAAAATTGGAATCAGAATGCAAAAACTGCTCCTGAGAAATGTGGAAGTAGAGAAGTCACATGGTTTCCATAATTATGGAAGTACTGATTGCTGTAGCTGTACCATGAACTGAACATTAGCACGGAACTATTTAATGATAATGAAATGATACATTTTTTTAAATCTATGAATTCAATCAGAAACAAGTAGGTGTGAGGATGCTGTTTGACTATATGAAGACATGTTTCCTTTAGGAGATCAGGACAAATTGAGCACAGTGGGCGCTCATATGGGTCACCTCGGAGTTTGAAGGGAAAACCTTGACCTCTAACTATTTGTGGTTTGTCGGTATCTGTGTCTCTTCACCAGGTTCCGCGTGAAACAGCCTCCTCCTGCTACAGGCCTCCGAGTCACCTACAACCCCGGGCCTGTAAGTTTTCATCAAGACGGGATGCATGAACAATGAATGCATCCCGTTAAATAACTTTGGAATCATCATCAGTGAAATTCACTGAAATTCCCATCCCTCCACCATATACTGCAGTACGTGATGTAAGTGTGTCTTCCTGTCTGTTAGGTGGCTGCAGGTTTGCAGGTTGAGCTGCAGATTCAGCTGTTTGCCATGCCTGTAGTCCAAAAGGGAGAGGTACAGCCAAAGAACTACATCTCCCAGCAAATTCACATCCTCACTGAGACTGAGATCCTCTACCTCCCTGTCACTGCTAATATCCTTTATACAGCCCTGTTTTGTTGAAGGAGTGTCACTATGTTTATTTACTTTCTGGCTATGAATAGTCCATGTCCACTAAACCCCCTTAGGGTTTACCAATCACTGTATCCCCATAACAACGGTGTTCTAGACTTCCTGGACTAGTAAAAGCCTGTTCATGCAAAAGTTTTCCTTGCACTGGATCTCCAAAATATTAGAGAAATATTAGAGCCCTTTGAGACTGATTTTGGGCTCCCAATAAACTTGAACTTAAACTTAATTAGTGTTCAAATGTGGAATTAAATTTCGTCTTTGTAAATTTTGACTCTAGCACTCTTATCACCACTGCCTGGATTTCAAACAGGCTTATTTAATTGGTGAGTGAGAGTGGGGAAACAATATAATTAATGAATTCATTAGAATAAAATGACAGTTTTTTTGTTTGGGAAGAAAAGACATTTTAGCAGGGTCAGTAATTTTTTGACCTACTGGCTCAGTCAGGCCTGTGAGGGGAAAAGAGAATGTTTATACGTTGGCCCTTAACCTGAATCATCACCCGTCCTTCCCGATAAGCTCTATGACATTTGGCTTAATCACCACTCAAATGCACACAAGAAGAAATGCTCCAGGGTCCATCGGCTGTCCTCTGTCCCACCAGTGAGACGGGGAGTGGCACTGTCCCACAGACAGCCCCCTCCTCTGACCACTGCAGCAGACATAGGTTGGTATCTTCAAACACCAAAAAGTTAAAACCTCAAAACTGTTTCTCTGGATAAAGATGGTTTATATTACTGAGACATTTTTTTGTTTGTACATTTCAGAAGAACATCTGAATCCCACCACTAGTCTCTGAGGAATATGCATCACTCATCTTGAATCAGATTTCACATCCCAGTGCCTGCTATTTCACTTCTCAGAAATGAAATGTTATTAAGGATGTGATTTTTTTTATGTATTTACCTCTGTCACTAAATACATTTTCTTTATGAACGCTGAACTAGTGTGTATGTGCATGGATGGGTGTCACTGAGTGAGAGAGTGAAGCAGATGGGCAGACAAAGATGTAAACAAGACATCTTAATTGATATCAACAGCTGTACCCATTTCAGTTGGCTAATTTAGCACGTTAGCTGGTGTCTTCCTCACTGTGAATGATAGGCCAGCTCACTAAAGTCATTCAGATGTATTTTAATACTCTTTTCATTCTCATTGACTCTCATTCTCTTTGCTTGCCCACTGCACCGGGTCAGAGTCACTTAGAAAACAGCAGCCCTGAAACAGATAGGAACTCAATGTATTGCTCAAGGGTACTACAGCAGGATGTTTGTGGGTAGAGGTGTTTCCATCTATGTACTTTTCTTGAAAGATGGTCTTCCTAACCAATAGATCAAGCTCTTACCCCTAAGTATAGTAAGGATAATATGTATGTAGAAATAGATTTGATGGGTAGTGAATAATGTGCTTCTTTATTAAAATCTAGACAAATGATGCTTTGCTTGCCCCCTCCACTGGGCAGTGAGGGTACTGGATCAGATACAGAACTGATTTTAAGGGAGGCTGTCTCATCAGCACCACTCTGCGACCTTAAAATGTCCTCCTTCGAGCCGAATTCAAACCGGTGACTTAAGGATTTCAGCTTTTCAGCTTAGTATTGTTTACTTACAGTATCAAAGGGATATATGTTGTATATAATACTACTATATATTATTGTATATCTTGTTAGTGTCCCTTGTACAGTTTCCGATAGAGAACATTGGAGAAAGGTATTTTGAGCTTCTTATAACTTGTATTGTATGTCTATGCGCGTGGTTGACTGGGTATGCGCGTGTTCGCATCTACGGGACATCCTCACTGTGCATATACGCAGGTGGTGGAACACAGTGATGGTGGTGGTATGTGACGTCATCGAGGACGCACAACACAAGGTGCAACCGTGACCTGCACGGGACGAAATAAAGTTGTTGTTTTTAACTCAAATATAAATTATCCTGCTCTGGCCTTTTGTACCGCGATGCCTCGCGTTTAGACTCCATATTCGTTCGACTCTAATAAATCACTAATCGTCCTAATTCAATTTTTTATTTTTTTGTTTTCCCCGTCTTTCCCGCAACCTCACGAGCGCACGAGCGTCTTCCAGCCGTCGTCTGTCTGTGCAGCTGGTGAAAACGTTGGCTCTAGTGCGCTCACGCGCGCGCGCGCACATACACACTCACACACACGCTCATAGCTCGGGCATCACGAGAAGCAGCAAGAGCGGCAGAAAACGGTTCGTCAAGGAGTGGAGGGCAGCGGGCACCGACGGTTGATGTTTCGTTAAAATTTTGTTTTTACCGGAGCTTGGTGAAGGATGGAGCAGCTTGAGGAGAAACACCGAGCGGGTTGAGAGAGAGAGAGAGAGGAGAGGACACAGAGAGAGAGAGAGAGGGAGGGAGGTCGACCGTTGAATTCGGAATAGATGATGCTTATTTGCCGCAGGCCCCGCCATCGTGAAACAGGATACCGACTTGCGGCGGATGGGGTGACCGAGCCTGCTGCTCCGCCGGGGAGGTCCCTGCCTTCGGCTGTTACCGGGGTAGGAACTGCCCGAGCCCGGTTCTAAGGAAGGAAGGGAGGAAGGAAGGCAAGGAGAGAGGGAAAATGCAGACGGAAGAGGAGACAGCGACCGCAGAAGAGCCCATTTTGGAGGAAGGGGCAGGGAGAGAACAGGTAAGGGGAAAACTGACAATTTATTTCTCTCGCCCGCCTCCCCCTCCGCGCGCTCACGCGTGTGTTTGTGCGTAAACAGAAAGGTTCTCGATGAGGTTGCTCAGATTTTGCCCCTCCAAGAACCACCTTCCTGCTTATGTCATAGCTCACAGGACAGTTATTCCTTGGTCTTTCCCATAAACAACCAGTCATACATGCACCATGCACCACATCATTTATTTTCTCTTTAGGCATTTTACTGTCAGTGTGAGGGATTTGCCATGTTTCTCTCAGCCCTTAGTGGTTTCTGCAAGTGGAAGGACACAGGACAGGACCTTGGCCTTAATGTGAATGGTGATGATGCTGTGATTTAGGTAAACAGAGAGGGGAGGGTAATGCTGAATTCAAATATGAAATACAGCCATTACACTGATGCAACACCACTGATAGTGCTATATATAATGTTTTCCTTGTGGGGATGAGGAGGGTTGGCAGGGGTGTAATTCAAAACATACTGTATGCACACCTTTATTAGTGAAGTTAGAGTATGTCCACCTACCAGCTGAAACCACTCTGACATACATAGGAGAGTGACATCACAGTATAGCACTACCCCCTGCCCCAAAGTGGGTGTCCACCTCCTTACTAGTATACACACCTCCTCAGCAGTCCACCCTCTGAGCAGCAATCATGAAGATAGCTTATTGACAGTGCAGGGAAAATCTTTTTGTAACCTGCACACAGGGAGGTCAGAGCATAGTGAGTGGGTGTCTTGCTGAAGGGCACATAGGCAAGGCAGATGGTTACATGCACAGAGGCTTGAACCTTGATCCTGTGTTTGAAGGCTGGTCTCTCCATTCAGAACACCACCCTTCTGCTCACCCATATCTTCAGCACATAACCTTCTTCCTAAGTAAATATACCACCTCCTCATCAGTAACACACATCATGTGCCACATTACAACACTATGTTAAAGTTGCATGTTTTATTCTGCTGCTTTATAGTTAAAAAGCAAGACATTTGACATGATTATGAAGTCAGCTGACAGGGAAAACAACCCAAGGGTGCATAGACTTTGCTATTAAGGTGGAGTCTAATGGGTAACTAAAGATGCGGGCACATCATTGTCCCACTATCCTTCACAGCTGTACTACTTTAAACACGATGCTCTATATCCTAACATGAGGAGGTGACAGTGGTGTAATGGTTGCTATTACCCTGCTAAATGGGACACTCTACCACAAAGCATCAGTCAAACGGTGTTTTAAAGGATAATGCCAGTGTAATTTTTTTTCAGTCATTAATGCCTGTCTAAATCCATTGATGTATTTACCAGAGTCAGAGCCTTCTTCTTGTTTTCAAAAACCAATTAAAAACAGCTCACAGACATACTACTGCCTTGGCCAAAATAATCCATCGTTATAAATGAGCTGAATGATATTTATTCTTTACACAACTACATTGCTAATTAGCACATTGAATTGAGGACTGTTTACACTTTTTTCCTGTAAGGTGCACTGTTCACATTTAATTAAATGAGAGGGAAAATTAAACTTAAAGGAATAGTTCACCTAAAAATGAAAAAAAAAAAAGTCACTGTTTACTCACCCTCATGTTAGTTGAAGCAGCAGTGACATTTGTGTACTGCTGGCTTGTGGTGTGGCCAACAAAATGGCTAGGTCCTGGGCCTTCAGAGTTAAGTGCATTTTAAACTTGAATGAATGAATGAAAAAAGTGTCTGTGCACATTATTGATTTGGCACATATTTGGTTAAAAAAAAAGGAAAAAAGACCAGATATTTACTTCAAACAGCATAATTCAGTTGTTCTGAAGTCAAGCATTGCAAATCCAGTTTTTCCTCATGATTTCCTGTATTTTCCATGCTTAGCCTATTCTGCACTGCACCAGTTGTCACTGATGATGTCTTCAAATTATGTGGTAAATATATTGGAATTATGGCCTTGAATGACCCAATAAAGTGGTAAATTAAAATGGGAAAGCTGAATTTTACGTCATCCCATGTGGAAAGACAGGACATTCTCACCCTGTTTAACTTTTAATTCTCACACATATACAGCAATTTGGGTGAATAAACTTGTCAAAATATCGCTTTTAAAACTGATGCAAACATTCTCCTCTTCGTTCGGCTTTAGCCTTGTAGCACTTTGTTTCTAAAGTAGTCATCAAAAAAGCTATGTCTGCTTTTGTTTCAGGTTCCACTTTGTTTTTCCATTTTTATTTACGATCTTTCACACTGGGAACTCCAAGCTTTTGAGGAACACATTTAGGCAGTAAGACTCTTCCACCACATTGCTGTAGGGAAAGTAGAGCTTTGTGAGTGCAGAAAATCTAGGAGATAATGAGGTAAGTATTGGACTTTTAGATGCTCAGTGCAGTCGTTTGGCTTCAGAACATTTATATGCTGTTTGAAGTAACTGTGGTCATTTTAGTCTTTTTAGAGCTCTTTTCTTTTTTTATGTTTTAGGTGAAGGCTAAGATGCAATTAATTCTTATGTTAGGCTATTTGACACGCAGACTGCACTCGTTTTTAAACTGACATGAGGGTCAAAATAAACAGTTGTTTGACCATACTCCACGTGCATCAGAGACTTGCATTACTCAGACTCCGGAAACCTCCCCCCCACAGCACGCCATACCGTACACACTTAGCAACCCATATATATATATATATATAATCAGTTACTTCCTGCAAACTGAACACACTCATTGATTCAAGACCTGAACTGTGTCCCATAAACCTGCACTACATGTGTGATTCGGGGTGGCAGTTGCCATCCCCTAGCCTTCAGGTTGAAAAACATTCAGGTACAGAAAGAAATAGTCCTCCTCAAAAGTATGCACAAATAAAATAATAAATGTTAATTTCATTCTTGTAATTAATCATTTAGAACGTATCAGTGCAGTGGTGTTGAATAGGCTATTGATTTACCTTTGCAAGTGATTTAGGGCTTATCAATCTAAAACATCCTTCATGGTTGCGCAGTGCGCCTGCATGACTTTGGTCAGTGACGCTGGGTCAGTGTTGTGTTTTTGAAAAGCACAGGCAGGCTGTGTGAAATTGTCTTTATGAAACTAGTGTGTTGTATAGTAGTAATAGACCATATCTTGAAGGAACTGTTGTGACTGTGAGTAAAGAAAGAGTATAGACCTACACACTCATACATATACACAAACGTGGAGCTAAAAATGAAAAATTGAAAATCATACAGACTACAGCATATTGTTCACTGCTCCCAACCTGCATTGTTTTTGTTTTGGCCCACACCTGAACCTGAACCTGTACATAAAAACAAAACAAATATGCACCCACTATCTGTATATTTTGTAGGTCACTGGTCAGTAACCCTTGATGTACACTATCTTTACATCTATCCTAGATGCATAAGGCATGAAATCTTTTCTGTGGTAAATACAATCTGAATTTGCCTTCCAGTTTTACTCCTTCTTTACTTTTGAGGATAGGCTGTTTAAGACTGACCTAAGAGGGGAATGGGAAGCAGAATTGACAGACAGGGACAGAACTGCACATTTGGCAGGTGGCTGGCACTAATTTTAGGCCCTGAGCATATAAAATGAAGAGTTACTAAGCCTGTTAAACAATGCCTGTGAGTTCATTCTGCCACTCTCTTCTTCTCCTATCAGGCATGCCTGCAGCACAGACAGTGCAAGTGCAATGAATTTGGTCTGCATCTGTTATCTGCTTCCATTACTCTGTCATCCTCCCCTCTTGGTCTCCTTCCTCCTTCTGGAGTGCAGGACGCCATCCTCCCATCTCTCTCCTCTCTCAAACATTTGCACACCCATATCCTCACTTACTTCCATCACTCTCTGGCTCATGTGGGTCTGTATGTGCACACACACACACACACACACACACAAGCAGTATTATAAATGCAGGCGTGCACTCACATTCACACTAATAATGGGAAGTGGCCAGCATGCAGCATGGAGATAGGCTGCAATAAAAAAGACACTGAGATGATAACAGCAGACTGACTGCCTGCATGAAATAGGTTGAAATTATAAAGACGAGCTAACAGTTTTGCTAACAGGGAATCTGTGCTTGATGAGATAAATTGAGAAGAAGGTGATGAGACAGGTGCAGGTGTTGCTTTGATACAAACTGCTGGTTGTCTGGGTAGAATGGCAAACTCTGGGATTAGTCAGCCATCGAGGTTCACAAAGTCAGCTGAGTTTGACAGGTCTCCCGAATGGGGAATTCATCGTGTCGTATGCAAGCAGCAGTTTCACTCCGACAGTAATCAAATTTGATTTAGGTGGTTCTTGTTTGATCTTCATATGCTTAATATTTCATCAGGGTTGAAAATTTGGTCCTTAGTCGACAAATAAGTAAAAGGATAACATTTGAAAATCTTTGTAGTATATTACAGCACATAGGCTTCTGACCAAGTGGCCAAAACCAAGGTCAAGTTTTGAAGCCAGTGTAGTAGTGCGAACCTCCATGTGCTCAGGTGGAAACTACATGTATATATTGGAGACTGCATGTGTTAGTCTGCACCCTCCCCAGGCTAACTGGGAGCTGTGATAAGTGACTGTGATAGGCTACACGCTGGGAACCAAACACGCCTAAATTGGAAGAAAAAGGGGTGACACCACAAGAAAAACAGAAGACTATGACCTGAGCCAAGATTTTCTCTGAGACTCTTGAGTCATTTTTCTTGATGTATATGCCTATAGCTGACCATCTGTCAGTTTAGGTAGCGTCACATTGAAAATATGCCCTGGATGTAGCTGTAGTAACTGACCTTCAAAGATTTTCTTCACATTTCTATTTTTTAAAAAAGTTTGCCTTTTATTATTTACAGTCTGTGGGTTCCCCATCACATCTTCCACCTTGACTCCAACCTTTGCCTCCTTCTGGCTGCTGTGGAGCCAGAAAATAAAAACATGATGGCAACCATAAACACATCTTACTTCAAAATTACCCTTCATAAACTAATGGCTGGTGTCACATCCATCTCTAAGCCTGTGCTTCTGACACAAAGCAGGCTTATACCAAGTATGCAAGCTAAGCACACAAAATGGCATTTGCAGATCCCAGCACAGCAGTGGATGAGCGACATATATTCAACTTGACATTTATTATTTCCCAACAGATACTGAAACAAAGTGTAGTGAATAAGCAATGGACATATAAAGATATATGTTTTCAGATAAGGAACACAGCACAGGCCTAAGTTTTGTAAAATTGCATTTTGTTAGTAACTATGAAGCTACTGGGAGCAGGTCAGTTGTGACATAGGTAACAATGATGTGTGTGAAGCTGTGTGTGTGTATCTGTGTGAACTATTTTGACTGTTATCAGCCTTTTTATGCATTTGTACATTTATCTATGCTGTCACTATGTTCCTAACTGGTGTACATTTCCCTGTTGCAGTGAGACGCATCATAAAAATTGCAAAGGCTATCCCCAAGGTAATCCCAAATATCTGTATAAGCACTAGATGGTGACAGGTGGCCGTGTCCTCTACGAGAATGAATGGACTGTCGTACGTTGTACAGTGTCTCTCACTCACAAGGCTACTCACAAACACAAAGTTCAACATTTTCTTCAGCTTTCTCTCATCTGTCACTTACAATAAATAGGATCTGACTGCTGCTGTCATGGATATTATACATTCATGAATAAGCTAATTTTGACCTAAAAAATGACAAATGATCCATGTAGATTCTTATAAAATTGTAATTATACTGTGGATCACGGCACAAATGTAAATTATCATTGGTGGATTATTTCATTTCCAAATAAAAGCGGGTCTAGTTATACTAGACAGTGCAATACACACACTTTATTTGTAATGGAGTAATGACATTTTCATCACATTAGTAAGTGTATGCACGTCTTCCTAATCCAACACCAGATTTATTCATTGCACCGCCGCTGGTAGAAAAGTGGCATCTTGTGTTGTTTGAAATGACACTCACAGGCGTGCTGAAAATGACATCATTTTTTTAGAGTGCACTGCAGGCATCTACAGCACATTTTCCTCTCCTCACTTCCTCACTTCATTTGCCACCCACATGCTAGGATTGCTAATTATAGCTGCTCCAATCACACCTAACCAGCTGAATCAGTAGGAAGAGAGACCGAGGGAGAAACGTGTTTTCTCGTAACAGAGATGCAAGGAATTCTTAAACCGTCTCCTCTCAGGACACAAATTTAGAATTTTTGAAATGTCATTTGCACCGTGTGAGAAATTATGCATGGGCAAGAAAGATGGGAGAAAGTGGCCTGATCCCATTTCTCTTCCTTTGGCTCAAGATGGCATGACATGCAGCAAAGAATGTGAGCTGAATGTGTGTCCATGATATCGTGAGCATATGCTAAGAGAGCCACCAGAGTGCCCACACATGACAAGCTTCATCTGGCTCTGGCAGAGACCTCGCCAAACAAAACTTTATTGTTGTGCTTGTCCTTGGGGGCGCCAGTGGAAAGAGGTCCAAGAGCCCTTGATCAGTAAAAACTGATCTAATGAGTCTATTCAGGGAACCTGAACTACAGGATAGTTGTGAACATGCCTGCTCATACAAAACACACACTTACCATCGTTTTTGTTGCAGCCTGGGCCAAACTGCATCTCAGCTTTGAGGATGTCATTTAGCAGACATTACACAGTGAATAAACAACATACTGCACGCCCAGAATACAGATAAAGTCTCAATAAGAGGAGACAAAAAGGAAAATTATAGGCAGTGCTAATAATACTACAAATTGTTATAATGGATTAATTTTACAAAGCCAGCTGGTTCCTGGATAGGATGAAAAAAGTCAGTCTAATGTGGCTAAAAGCAGTGATTCTTTTTTTGGGAGGTGCAGTCATTTAGGATCAGTGCTAAATACTTAATCAGCTTCTGCTCTTTTTTAGCAGTGGGACCTTGGTGACAAGGTATAAATGCAAATTAAGGTGCGCAGAGGATTTGGGAATGTTTGTTTCATAGTTGGAGCCCCCTTTGGCCTACTAGGCCTAATTCAGTGTATTTGTTTCTGACTTCTGCACATTTCTTTCTCCCCTCAACAACCTGCTTTCCCAACAGATTACGATCAAAGGAGTTTTCCTGACAAAATGGGCATGGGGGGGAGGGGGGGGGAGAAAATGGCATGCCATGGCACATTTACAGAAGAAACTACCTTCCACACCTAATTACTGATTGTTTGAAAATATCACCTAAGGCCAGCAAGTTTCTTTTCTCAAATATCTTCGGTCTGGAGTTTCATCGCATTTTAGTTTTCCGAACTTTCCCCAATCAGTCACGGGAGTTATACCCAGTTTTCATGAGTTTTCATTTGATGTTTCTACAGTAAAGTGAAGGCACCAACATTTGCACATTGCAATCATATTTTGTGTTCCATATATATAGTCTGAATCACATATTTGGAGACCAGCAAATGCCAGATTATATGCAGTAGTAGCCATACATATGGTAATTATAGCAATTGTACTATCATGCATGTGTTGAAGTCCTGTATTCCACTGGTCCTGTATCCTGTTTGATCCTGTTGATGATCCAAAACTGAGCCCAGTTCAAAGCAGATGCACCTCAGGCTTTTTATACCAACTATCCTGTCAGTTGTTGGGTGCAGAAAATCTTGCTTTTTTCCAGTTGATAAGTGTAGTTAATGGCAGGAGGATTATTATTGTTTTGGATGCTTAGATGCACTTTGGGAGAAATTACCTTATTGCATTGCATGGATCACGCACAGCACTGCACCTTCGTTTTTGTTTTCAGACTTCCAGGATTTTGCAGTAAAAACGTGATACCCCCAGAGACGGGACGTAACTGAGACGGTTCACTCACGGGCTACTGACATCATCGTTTTCGGAAAAAAATAAGGGCACCTCAGCGCCGACACTTAATTGGGCTGATTTTTTTTTCTGCCACCTAAACTACACAAGGCATTTGGTGCTTGTCTTAGTGTGGTTTTTCCTTTCAGTCTAGGTAAACTTGTCTCATGGCCCTGGATGGCCCAGAGCCATCCAGGATTTTTCCAGAATATTCTGTTTGTTTTTGGCAACATTGCTCTGTTGCAGAAAGTACAGGGGGGGTGGGGGGTTGAAAGATGACAGGAGAGAGATCAAGAGAGAGGAAGAAGGATGAGAAGGCTGATTTTTGGCAGTGGAGTTCCTCGGGGAGGTGCAATCTGTCACCACTCGGCCTTTTCTTGTCTCATGCTCTCTCTCACTCTGTTTTTTTTTATTCCTCTTCCATGTTTTCATACTGCACACTTCCAAACAAGAAAGACAAACATGCTCCTCCTTTTGAACCATGCATTTGACTTTCAGCTACGAAAAGGTTTATTTGAAAGGTGAAGTGGATGCATCCTGGCCTGGGTAACGGTTACTGGCGTGCTCTCCTCCCTCTCTCTTTCATCTCTCTCTCTCTCTCTCTCTCTCCACTACAGTTTTATCCCAATCAATCCACTTAGAGACAGACGCTTG
>OMKZ01043022.1:7793-19218 GCA_900302535.1 Neoniphon sammara
ACCAGCCAGCCAGCCAGCCAGCCACACACCCACACACACACACACACACACATACCCATACATACCATTAAAACCATACAAACGCATAAACATACTTCTTTGGGTTACATTTTGCCTACTTACCCATTCATCAGATAAACACAACCTTACACACATATCCACCCTCCCACCTGTTCAAATACAAAATTGTGTATTTGAACAACCATGAACCCTCTCTCTCTCTCTCTCTCTCTCTCTCTCTCTCTCACACACACACACACACACACACCCATATCCACCCTTTCACGCACTAAAACGCCCACTTATTTGCAGCAGCCTCTCTGTGGCCACAGTATCATCGCTGTGATGACCTATTAAATGATAAGTGGTACGAGAACAAACCCCAACAAATAAAACCATAAATCTGGGATGAGAGCAGCCAATCCCAAAGGATGCTCATGCAAAAACACACACACACACAACCCCCAGAATACTTTATGAGTCCCTTAATGATCTGACACATAAATGATAAATGAATGTATCAATATGAGAGGAGAGTAGGTTAGTAAGAGACAGAGGTAGAGACAATGAGAGACAGAGAGAGCAAGAAAGACAGAAAGAGAGGGACCTGAGCATTAAGTGGTGCTGAGTACAAAGCCTTCCTTCCACATCAACCGCTTTAACAAAGCTTTAGAGGAGAGAGCTGGGGATTTCAGACAGAAATGAAAATAACCTGTGTGGTCAGAGCTTGGGTTGGGCCAGGTTTTATCATTTCTTTGCGGTGTTGCACTGAAGTAGAATCCAATCTATTTGGACCTCAGATTTCTAAACTGGGGATTTTAATAGAGGTGATTTGATAGAAAGCTACTCGGTCATTGCTTGGTTTTAAGAAAGGCGGCTCTTGGATCAAGTGCTAAAATGGCTGCAAAAGCAACATGGGTGATACTAGCACTTCTAAAGGAGCCCGTGGTCCGAGGTAAGAGACTAAATTTGAGTTTAAATTTTGGGTTTGGCCTAAAAAACTTTATGAACCCCTAATGTGAATTTATTTCCTGGTCTTCAACTAAGCTGAAACCTGAAAATGAACCAGAAGGGATATGATGCAAAACAAAATTGCAGGGGAATTTCATTTCTATGTATTGAAAATCTCTGTTTGATTTGGATTAGTCGTCTAGGTGTGGCTGGCCAGGCAATGAAAGAGAAACAACACCGTGAAGCTGTGGGTGCCAAGACAATATTCAAGATCAAAGCCCTAATGAATCCCTGCTGGTGTCTTTGGGCAAAGTGAACAAGATGTGATAAGGAGGTGTAAACGCTGATGCAAACAATGTGTGGACGTAGTACAAAGTACTAGTTTGGCTAGGAGCAGGTCCAGTGACGTTATGGTTTAAACTAATGAGCTTGTCTTCACGGCTGAACTACGACTGCATTTCGTGCTGCCTTCCCTCCAGTGTGTGTGCAGTTTAGTGGACGAAACAGAGATTGAAGGATCCTACCCTGACCACTAAACAGTATATATTTTCTTCGCTACTTTGTGTTACCTTGTTCAAATTGCATCAACAAACTGTCCAGTTTATTGACAACTTAACTTGCATAATTTTGAATGAAGGTTCTTCTGCCACTGCACTGCTGCAGAAGGTTTTATCAAAAGCTGCTCCTTCTTTTTTACACTCTATTTTACAGCAATAATTAGAATGCTGACAATTATTCATCCCCATTTCCCGCCTCACTCCAGAGTTTTAATTATCTTCACACACGATCATCGACAGAATTTCAATGGTGCTCACAGTTGCACTGCATAAATGCAGGCCTTCATTTGTTTCTTGAGTAGTGCTCCAGAGAAGAGCTGGAGACACAGTCACACAGTTGAGTATCAATGCCAAGGGGGATACTCTCTGGCAGTAATGAGCCCGTTTTGTGCAGAGGAAACTGAAAACAATCTGTAACTATTTTCCAGGTAGAATTTTTAGAAATAAGAAATACACCTTTAAAACCCCAGATATCTCGGGAAAGCACCAACCGACGAGAACACCGCATTTACAATGCTGAAAAAGATTTGTTTTGAAATCCCAACACCTAGTGGTGTAGGCGAACAACACTTCTAGTGTTTGCCTGGCTACTTTACATCTTGTCTCTGCAAAATCACGGATGACATTCTCTAGCTGTGTATGTGGGTTTGTTTGTGAGCTGTGTGTTTGGGTGTCTCGGACCCAGCCGCTTTAGTGTGACACTCCAGTGAGTATTATCCCAGCATCTGTGTGTACCTACACACATTGTTTTTATGTGTGTATGTGTGATCTGCAGCTTGGAAAAATAAGCGTGTATTACCATTCTTCACATCTGTTAGCTGTGTGTCTAACCTTGCCACTTTGCAGCGCGTCTCCATGAGGTCGGTCTCCACATCCAGCAGGTGTTGGTGGTTGCGGAGTCCCAAGGGAGACGTCAGCCTCCTCAGCCTAAGCAGGGCCACACAGAACTGGGCTCCCATCTCCTCTAGCTCCCTGGTACCAATCTGAAGACCCTGGAGAGGACGCACACACAGACACACACATTCCAGATATGTTTGCCAGCATAGACTGGCACACACATGCAAAGCCGCTCATCTGACGCAGTTGTACAAACATTCATGGATATACACATGTCCAATATTTCAAAAGTCTAACTGGAATCAACTTTAAAATGGCTGCTGTGGTTTTTACAGCTGGATCTGGTGGAAGGAGCACTTCCCCGTAACAGATTGTCCATCCGAAAACAACCGCAATGGTGGAATGCAACTCGCTGAGCTTGCTTTTTGATGCGGAAATATGATATTAAATCTCAATCCCAGCAAGCACTTGTTCATATGCATTGTATATATGCACACACACACGCATCCTTCGCCTATTCCCCATGCCACTGTTCAATCATACAAGTAAATAAAAGCTCACACGCAACCAGACTGACAGACAGACAGACACACAGACACACACACACACACACACAAACACAGCTTACCCCGGACTCACCCCACTTTTAATGTTTCTTTTCTCCCCAGAGCAGAGCTAAGAAGGAACATCTAAACTTGGCCTGACCGTGGGGAAATGAACCACAACTCACTAGGCATTAGTTCCCGCACATCTGGACAAATACTTCCACACAAACCAGTGGAGGAGTCCGGGGGTGATCAGCGCCAAACTGGCAACCCAAGACTGCCCTTGGGTTTGTCAGATGTTGACATTGGCAAAATTTGTAAGGAGGGAGAGCCAGGGGGGTGGAACAAAAGAGAAGGAGAAGAGAAGGAGGGGAAGGGGTCAAACGAAAGGAGGGTGAGAGACAGAGGGGGAGCAGAGAGAGGAAGGAGAAACTTAGAGAGAGGGAGAGAGAGAGATGAAGAGAGAGCAAGAGAGAAAAGGACAGTGACTCCACCTGGTGGGCACTATGGGACTCATTAGACTAGCTGCCTCTGGAAATGGAAATGCATGGGTACACAAACATGCACACACACACACACACACACACACCTTATATTTGCCCTGGTCACAGCCGCATAGTGTGCTCTCCATGGTGTAGCTGCGCTGTACTCCTATCTCCCTCCACACCACCACGCGAGCGGTGGACTCCTTGGAGCGCTCCACAACAAAACTGCAGCTGGCCATGTTGAAGGCTGGAGCAATCTGGGACAGGATCTTAGGAAGAGTCTGACAGAGAGAAAGAGGTCAAACAGGAAAGATGGTAAATTTGTGAGTGTGTGATTCAGTATAGGTATATAGTTTAGATCGTTAGTAGAGGGGTCAAATAAGTGCACCCAACAAACACCTCATTTTATAGAAAACAGCCGTTTGGAAAATCAGCAGCGATGGCTCCAGAGTCAAAAGCTGTGGGTGTGTAGCCTTAATGGGACAACTCTCCATAATCCTGGCTTATTTGTCCCCTCTGCTTTTAATGGAAAAGCTATAATATTGTGTGAGACAGCTAAGCATGTTTTAAAGGAAAATTCCAGCATAAACACATTAACACTATTCGAAACATTGGCTTGGAGAATTACATTGTGTTTCTGGAGCCATTTTGTTGTTTAACATTGTATTTTTGTTATTCCATGTCTAAGGAGCCAAAGGTTAAGCTTGTCAAATTTTCTGTTTTGTTTTTTAAGAATAAAAAGGTCAGTTTTACATCACTGCCTGCCAAAATTACAAATGTTACACGACTCTTTTTAGCGGTTATAGACTATAATGCTATTGCATCAGGAGCTCAGTCAGATGTTATGCTGAAAATGCCCCCATTAAATCACAGCATAAAGAAATACAGCATAAAGTAATGGGGTGACATCATATCAATGGGGGGAGGGGGGAGCACCACGCTGCAATTACAGACTGGGGCTTTAAACTCAGTGATGAAAATGAAATGATTCAATGGGAAAGATGGCGAACACAACAAGTCTCCCCTGTTGGTGAGAAATGGTTGTGAGAAATCAATAAACTCTTAATGAGTTAGAGAGTAGGATAATATCTCCCATACCACAAATAAGAGCGCTCTTTGTTCTAATACAGCGTAGAATGATACAACATGTAATAACAACCTCCATTAATATTTAAAAGCCTGGGATAAACCAATATGAACTCCGACAATGATCAGTCTGACCACTTTACACTTGGTATTAATGTGTCATGCGTGATCAGACTCAATAGAACAAACAAACAAACCAAAAAAAAACCATAAAATCCAGCTGTAAATACCCACTAACTAAAGTCTAAACATAGTGCCTCTCAAATCCACACACTGCAGCACACAGGAGCTGCGCAAACAGAAATAAATTTTGGATGCATCCAACCAGGAAATGCAGTCAAACCAAACAGGAGGCATGCAGCTCAGACAATAACATTCTTGTCAAAAATGGATAGTCCTCATGAATGACGAATAAGTGAAGTGTTTCTTGTCAATTTTAAAGAACTTAAATATGACAAGAAGACGTGACACGCTCGACAATCTGTATTTAGGTGATGGAAAGAGAAATCAGATTTAAATGTGTGTAATGGAGACACAGTTGCTAGTGTAAATACTATACAGCTACATCAGATCTTGACACAATCTGGATATGAGAGGCATGTTAATGCCAGGTGTAAAGGGGGCCTCTGGCTGATAACATTCCCTATGGCTGCACCGATTGCAATCTCTTTCCTGATGCGATGCAATACAATACGAGTGTAATTGAATAAAGCTGATCTCATTAAGTTAAACGGCATTAATATTCATTGGTGTGAGAACAGTAATTTGAAACAGAGAGGAAGGCTGAGAGTGTGTCGGGGAATTTGTGGATGTCGATTTACTTATGTGTGTGTTCTGTGTGTTATCAGTGAATGACTTAATGGCCATCTGTATATACTTGTGCATGTGTGTATCTCATTCATCAAATCACTGTTCTGGGTCACTGGTCAGGCCCACGGGAGGCTGTGTGTGCGCATTTGTGTAAAGGACATATGTGTGTGTGTTTGTATGAGTCTGTACTGCATAGACCCTCTGTGTCTGCCTTTATAAATCTCTGCCTGTTGTGTTCAAAACCTTTTTGTCATGGGGGTCTGTGTGTGCAGGAAGTCAGTGTGTGTGTGTGTGTGCGTGTGTGTGGTCTATTCACCCTGTATCCCAGATCCTCCTGCAGGTCACAGGACGTAGCACTGATATTGGACTGCCAGACGGTCTCTTTCACACTGCAGCCGTACATGAACACATTCTTCTTTCGGGAATGACCGTGGTAGTCGCAGAACACCTGTACATTAATGCACACAGACACACACATGAACACATGTGTGCACACACACACAGAAATGTAAATGAAGAAATACAGAGAGAGAGAAAGAGAGAGAGGAAAAAAAGGAACAAATGTATTTTATATTTTATTTTATGTTCACTAAGAAATTCAATGAACCGAATAAGTAAACAAAGCAAACTACAGGTGCAGGTGACAGAAGCTAATCCAATAATTGAATTCCAGCTGGGGATGGCTGTGGCCTAACTTACAGAGGCAGGTGTGTGACCTGAAGATCACCAGTTTGAATCTTTCCACCAGTCTGTGAAATCTATGCAAGGAAATTGAATTCCCTCTCCTTTCTAAATATATACCACTGAACGAGGCACTCAACCTCCAGCTGCTCCATCAGAGCTACTTAGTGCTTCCAGGTGCCACCTGTGGAATATTTCATTGCCACTGGCAAATCAATTATTATACTGCGACATAAATTCCATAAACAAATGACACCATGGTCAAGATGACTGGAAGCCTCTGACACGTTAGTGTCATTTGTGCTCATATTTCTCCAAATGTATTCTGAAGAGGATAAGCAGGTTGGAAGCGATTTTCCCACAGGCTTTTCACTCATTCCATCATCTGTCACTGAAACTGAAAGCATAAGCTCTGTCTGCAAGAAGAGCTGTCCTCCTGTTTTGTGCCATTATCTGCCTTTGTGCCACAAAGCAGAATTTCCAAAACCTGTTCATTTCAAGAGCCCTAGAAAAGGTACAAAAAATGAAACCACGGACACTCTATTTAATGCAATTTTGTCCCAAGAAACCCACTCTGAGATGGTTTGTGTTTTTGGTTATGATTTAGTATGTAGTTATATAACTGTACATACTGTAGGTGGGGACAGTGAAACCTACATTTTGATAAAAAGGAGCCATATTTATGTTTTGTCATTGTGCTAAAAGTCCTGAGTCCAAGTAAAATATGCAGCTAAACAGGATAAATGGTGGCAAGATCAACCCGTAGTTAGGATTCTATAATTACTAAAGGCAAGTTGATGCATGATGCAGCAACGTGCAAAATGCCCTCAGTAATTTGACTGAAATTGCAAGTAACTGGAGGTCATACCAGTGGTGCTCTCTGTATGTGTGCAAGGTACTGCAGCAGGCTCTTAGTGTGGTAGATGGTGGGGTGCAGCTCAGGATTGGGGTTCTGCCACTGTCGATTCAAATCCTCTCCACTCAAAGAACAACGATGACTAGAGGAGACAGGGGGAGGAAGAAGAGGAGAAAGGCACAGAGTGGAGAAGAACAGAGCAAAAGGAAGAGGACAAGTATTAGTGTGTGAATAATTGTTACGAGACAGAAGCTCATTCAAACCCACTCTCTTTTAAAGTGACAACTCACTAGAAATAGGAATATGACCCATTTGATTTTGGTGTTTTCATCCCAAAGTTTTAGAAACCTTCTGCTTTCCACTGATGATTCAATGGGTTTGAAAATGAAGACTACCATAGAAATGTCTTACAGGGGCTCTGGTGCCCATTGTGCATGCTTGGATGTGTTTATGAGACAGCGAATGTGTGCATCAGTGTGCTCATGCCTTTATACTTTCTACTCACTTTCCATTGATGACCCCATCAGGGTTGAGCATGGGGACTATTTTGAAGATGTACCCCTCTCTCAAGCTGCTTGCCAGCGGGCTGGTGCCCATCAGGAACTCCAGCGTGCCCTTCATCACCCAGCTGGCATTGGTCTCACCAGGGTGCACCCTGGCAGACAGGAAGATCAATGGACGATTTCCTGGAAGGGGAGAACACAGCACCAATACAAACAGAGAGATGAGGCAAAAAAAGAAAGGACTTTAAAGAGAATCAGTCAAGTACAACCCAATAATGGCATTCCTGATTCTACAAAACTGCTCTAAAGTACAACTATATTCTCCCTCTTTTGCACAAATTAGAAAGAAAGAACAATTTTTATGTTTATTATTCAATTTCTTGCTATTCAAATGGTAAGATGAGACAGTCTGCACAGTAAATTGTGAAGAAAATGTCTAGAAGCAAAGCATGAGGAATCACAAATCTCTTACAAGCGCCTTGAGAATCCTTTACTAACTATGACAGATGAGGTTGCTAGGCATGACAGTGATAGTGAGAATGAAAAAATGTACACACTCACAGACGCGCACACACAGAGTTACTTACTGAACTGACAGATGTGGTCATTGGAGGTCGACTCAGGCATGGCTGTGATGGTGAGGAGGGGGCAGCTGTTTCCTCCAAGGGTTTCACACAGGACGTCCTGTCTCAGGTAGATCTGAGGGGTCCTCAAAGCCTCCAGCTTGGACAGGTGCATCTGAGGACACAGTGACAGGGGGAGAGGGACAGATAACAGGGTTCTTAATATTGTATTATTGTGTTGCTGCACTTGTTTTTCACTTCATCTCATTCTGACACTGACCCTCTGTGTTGCTGCTGGTGTTATAAGCCATTCTGAATAATGGCATATAGAAAATCTAAATGTTTTTATAGGTACTGACATATTGAGTGTATAATAGTTTTAGAGCACACTGAGAACTGAGATTTACAGAGGGGAGGCCAGGTTGTATAAGCAGTAAAACAGTGGCCAACGGAATATAGAGAGAGACGGGTCCATCTGGGGATACAGCAGGGGAGTGGGAGGTGTAGCAAAAGGCGGATACAGATTACATGCAGATGCAAACACACACAATATGTACTGCATTTGTAGAATAATAGTAAAAAACTCTGATTTAAAGTATACTAGAGTGTACCACTTATGCAATGAGTATGTTGAGACATGAAATTTTGCAGGGACAAGAGTGGTGAAATTGTAGCAGTATGGAAAAGTGTCCTGCATGTCCTTAGGAAAATGTGTGATATGAAATACTGCAGATCCCTAGACTACAGCAAATAGTAGTATTGTAAGACAACCTTTAATGTTGAGTACGTATAAGGGTAGTGATAGGCAAAGTAGCAGACATCATCCTTATGGCTGAAGTTTGTGCTGAAGGTCAGTGTATAATAGGATTTTCCCTTCTGACCTCCTGCTGCGATGGAGCTCCTGGAGAAATGGTTCCTACAGAGAAGGGGAAAACTCACCTTCAGCAAATACAGTACAATGTCACAGCCAAAGCAAAAGCAGAGTATCATAGAGATACCACGGTTCAAATGTTTTCTGCACTTCCGTGTCAGTATTTGTCCCTGAGAGTTGCAATGAAGGTTGCAATACTAAGTATGTTAAAATTGACAATGTTCACACTGACATCACCCTGCAAAAATCACTTTAACAGAGCCGTTAGCTATAAAGTAGCCTCTAGGAAGTACTAGCAGTTTATATAAAAGTATAGTGGATAGACAAAGTGATACACCAACTTGATAACATTAAATAACCCATACAATGTCATTAAAAAAAAGTGTATATCACCTGTAACACATCTTATTCAGAAAGTGATTTTTGCATTTGCCTTCAATATATGTGAATTCTGGTACATCGTGAGACCCGGTGAGTCCACTTACTTGTAGTAACAGATGTCTGTTCCTGTTCTGACCCAACGAGGCCTGCCACTGATCGCCTCCTGCACAGAGTACATCAGCACCTGCATGCCTACACAATCCACACAAACACACATGTACACACACACACACAGGACACACCAGGTGTTCAGTTTAAATATCATAAACCAGAATATTGTAAATATTTCGGTGGAGGAAGACAAACATGGAAAGAAAAAAAAAACATGACAGATGCGGGAATACAGAAGCTAAGGGTTTGGTGATAATGTTAAAAAATGATCATGTCTGCCTCCCCAGAATTTTTAACAGCACATAATAAAACAGTGTTATCATTTCTACCACTAAATCTTGGGCAGCAGAGTGACCTTGGGGAGTACTGGGACCATCCTTAACCCCATGATGATAAGAATTTTATACATTTAGAGGGATCAGAAATACTAAAACATATTTCATGATACTAACTGATATCTAGGTGTTCCTTGACATAGCTATGTCAATAAGACAGTAATACTATAATGTTACCTCCAACTGTTATAGGTGCCAAATCTTTAGTGAATACAAAAAATAATAAATGAATAAATAAATAAACTTTACATCATCAGATCAATCTATTAGCAGAGCCAACACAAACTACCAGCCTTTATACCAAAATTCTGTAACTGTAAGTCAGCTGGTGAAAGACAAACTGCATCCAATTTCATGTTTTGGCTTTCACTGCTGGGTCTTTGCTTTCATCTAGACGTTGCTGTGCATCTCACCATAGTTGAACTGGCTGTTGGACTTCTCACAGTTGATGATGTTGAAGCGGTAGGTGGTTCCAACACGCATGCCGCTCACTTCAAAGTAGAACCACTGGTGATAGTGGTTACTGTTGATGTCCGAGTTCAGCACGAGGTCATACTCATACCTGGAGAAACACACAAAACATCAACTATGAGTTTATCATCCCTGTACAATACAGATGTAACACATTATTTGTTATTTATCTGATTTCTACCTACCTATATAATTTCTAGAAATTTGTTATTGATGCAACACACACTGTGTTATACTGTCATTGTACTGTAATTGTGAAATTGTAACTGATCCTACTAATTCCACTGTGACATAAAATGCTTACTTCCTGACTTGAACAGCCTTCCTGAGGTTGCCGGATTCAAACAGCGAGTTGAACTTTAGTGACTCGCCATCATCGTCAATCACAGGACAACTGAAACACAACAACAACAGTATTTATGGAGGACAAATTATACTCTTGAGAAGTCACTGCCCTTTGCGTAAATGCTCCATAATACAGCTGACAAACTGAGCTAATTTGCTTTGTGAATGTCAGGGCTCTCAACGTTCTCGGGAAAAAAGGATCAGTGCTACAGCTTTTGTCACTATGGCTGCACTTGAACAAAAATGTTACAGCCCCAGTGACAGAATCTAAAGCAATAGCTCGATTTTTCTGAAGGATGTATAATGATTTAGGTTAGTGTGTTCAGTGAGACTCACCTGGGAATGTCCAGATCATAAACTACTTTATCCAAAATGTCGTTGGGATGAATCAGCCTCTCGATATCCTGAAATATCTTAGACCTACAAGAGCACAAATGAACAAGGCAGTGGTTAAGAAAGGAGATGGTGGACAAATAAAGTGAAGTTTTCCCTAATTCTTCCCCAAGAAAGTATTCCTTTAGGATGATGAGTGTGATGAGCTTTGAGCTAAGAGAGAGATGCCATTTCCCTATTCTGTCCCCGACAACCACACTCGCAATAGAGATTCTTAAATGTGAAATTAAGTCTCACATCCTGTGATGAAGGTACACTGTCTCATGAATTTTAGTAGTGCTCTCTACACATGACAAGCATAGCAATAAGATCCAGAGAGGTGGTACCCAAATGGCAGTCAAAACTTGCACAACATGGAAAAATCTATGACTAAAATTTGTGAGCAAACTGTTAAATTATATCCTGCATAATCGATTTGGAGCACCATGCAAGACTCCAGAGTTTGATCAAATTATTGCATTTTGTAACATTTCTCCAATTAGCCAGCTGAAAAATGTCTTTACTTACATCGGAGAACCAAAAACCAAAAGCCAAGTCTCTGCAATTTTACCTTGAAAAAACTGAAGTAGCATGTCGCAAACAGGGTTGTCACTGTGTGCTGGTTGAGAGTCAGAGAGAGCCAGGAGGTCTAACCACTCAAAAAT
>OMKZ01043029.1:0-13071 GCA_900302535.1 Neoniphon sammara
GGAACTCGAGGCTCCAGTTGGCAAGTACTGCCAAGAGCTATCCACATTTCACCTTTACAGCCTGAACGTGCTGGAGGCAGTTACGGCTGCACATCATCTGATGCTCCAGGCTTTTCCTCCTCAGTACATCAAGTGATGCATTAACTCAGTGCATCGACACATTCAGTTGTTTTACTTTAGTCAAAAATGAGACATTGACCATTTAAAAAAAACACACACAAAGTGACCCATAATCGTAGAGAATGATCGCTGACATGAAGGTCATTTCGGAAAACATTTGAAGTTATCTGCTGTTTGAAGACCTTCATCAGCCAAACATTTCTGATGATGCAAAAATAGATAAATTTCAAGTAATTTTTTTCCTCTGAGGATGCATACTGTAAGAATTTAAAATGACCAGGTAACTGGTTTATAGCTCTGGCCTGTGCAAGCTGAAGAAAGTAGATATGGTGCGTGTGTTTGTGGGTTTAGAGCGGTGTCTCAGTGGGTGTGTAATCCAATATGTCAGGGTGCTGGAGAGAAGGTCACCCTTGTCACAAGCCCTCCTCCCTTGCTCTCTCCTTCACACTCTCCTTGCCCCTCTTCCTCTCCTTCCCCTCTATCTCTTTTCTCCCCACCCTTCATCCGTCTGTCTCATCTGTCTGTTCGGCTCTCTGTCTCTTGCTCTGTCCTCCCTCTGTTCTCCCTTTTCTTTTCTCCCATCTCCCTCTCCCCCCTCTCTCTCTCCCCCCCAACCTCCCCTGCTCCTCTATTAATCTGATTCAGTTCTGTCTCTCAGGATGGTCGGGGACGACGATGACGAGGGGGCGCTGAGCGACTCAGACGGCAACGCTGTGCTCACAGCCGACGACCTGGCATCAAAGTAAGAAGCACAACAACTGGGAGGGGCAGATGGGAAAACACACACACACACACACACACACATGCACGCACAGGCCAGTACCAGGGGTCTGTCTAGCTCACATTTGTTCTGCATACATATTTGCACACATGCAGACACCCACTCTGTCCATCACGTTGATTTTTGCATACATAAGTGTGATCCACGCCAATACAGCTGCCCCCTCTGTCCCTGCAGAGCTTGGTGCAGCAGTGTGTGTGTATTGGGTAAACATCACGTAACAGTGTTTTGATTCAGTCGCTGCGTGCACTTTACACTCCGGCCACACCAGCTGTCGATATAAACGACACGCCAGTGCTTCCCATCAGCCTTAGCATCCTACAGGGAAAGAGGTCATGTAATGTGAGGCGATTACTGTCTGCAGACAGCTCTCTGACTGACTGGCTGTTAATGCTACTGCCAATGATGGTATTGACTATAGGATGAGTAGAAATGATGATGAAATAATGAAAACTGCATGATGAGTTGGGGATTTTGCTTCATCGTTAAAATTATTTTCATCTGAGCTAATTTATTCTGTCGATGGTCATAAAAGGCTTAAAATGGGCTGCAGAGAAAGTGGATTGTGTTCAGCACGCTTTAACTTTGAAGTCAGGGAAAAAGCATTGCTGTGTTTTATGTGAGTATGTTTGGTAGATGCGGGTTTCATTGTCCTGTGTCACTGGACCTTGTTCAGCCCATGTGGGTTGGGTGTGTCACCAAGAGAGCGTGATCATAAAATACAGCCGAAATCCAATCAGCCAAACTCTCTCGCCTCCACTCTGTTAATGAAGAGGAACCAGTTCTCCACAATGTGCAAACTGTTTGGTATTTGCATGGATGTTGTAGACTTTAACTGTAACGTGGAAGTTAATAAAGCCTCAGTTGAGACATTTGAGACAACGGAATAAAGCGAGAACTTGTTTGCTCTTCCAAGATATTTATTTAATTTTTTTTAGGAGAAGGAAAGCTTTGATTTTGGTTCAGTCCTTTAGAAGCCAGAAAACAAGGGCTTCTTTCTGGACTCGTAATTTTGCTCCAACATTCATCTTACAGGACAGCTGTGAACTGCGACTTTGGATTTTTATTGGCTGTAAAAAGTCTCTCACTGCTAAAACTCTCCTCACCCACAGGTGTAACCTACAGCTAAATGCAGCAAGTTTGTGCCTAGTCTCTGGCATTTCTGAATAAGGATACTCAGAAATGGAAGATATCATTAGCTGAAGCATAAGATGAGGGAGGCTGAGGGAAAGTGGGCACCCTTAAAAAAAAATAAAATAAAGTATTACATCATGAAATAACTACTGGAGTGCATCGAACATCACAGATTGATGATATATATGAGAATGTCCAGAGTTGGATTTATCCTTTAAGAGATGTTTTCATAGATGTGCTCACATAAAAGCTGTCAGCACACACCTGTGTCCTGCAAGGCCAAACAGAACAGAGCGTGCTGTCCGCTGCCTTTTGCATTTTTTAAGAGCACCGGAGTGTGGAAGATGGAGGGAATTCTGCGGTCAGGTTTGATCTCCAGCCAGCAGCGAACTTTTTTTTTTTTTTTTTTTTTTTGAGGAGGGTGAACAACCTCTCAACCGTCGACCAAAATCTCTTAAATCCACCTTGCCCCAAAACCTCTCAGCTTAAAAGTCTTTGCCTCATGTTAGGAAGCAAATATGTAACTCCCAGAGCTGATGGTAATGGGAGGCTGAGACGTTTATTTGCTCTGGGCCACTGTGCTTGTGTGAGTGCATTGATGTGGGGACGGACTACTTTGTGTGTGTGTGTGTGTGTGTGTGTGTGTCAGAGGGAGGTTAGTGATCTGCTCCAGGCCTATAAGTCAATTAGCTGCCTTTGTTGACTTCCACTCAGAGTGCCTTCCATTGTTTTATGCTAAACCCTCCAGACAGTACAACAGGTGCGCTCTTCTCTTCTTCTTCTGCTTCTTTTCTCATAATTCTCCAGCCTCCACCCTCTCATCTGCCACCAATCTACCTCACCCATTTATTTCCCACTTCATTCGGATTCACTGTATCTCTCCCCTCCTCTCTCTCTCTCTCTCTCTCGTTCTCTCTGTGTGTCGGACATCTGATGCCATTATCGGCCCAGTTTCTATAGGGAGCGTAAGCAGAGAGAGAGAAAGCCAAAGCACACAATTAGTTGGATGGGAGCAGCATGTAGATGAGTCCAGGCTGGCTGTCAGGGCCTGAGAGCACGAGTACAGTAAATGGGAACTTCCCCGAGGCCGGTTTCACCAATCCACTACCGCTCACTCAGCCGTGGACTGATGGTCACATCTGCTTCCTACACACACACACACACAGTCTATCCCTCTTGTATTTCGTCTCTTATTTATCTTATCTCTTTGCAGCTCTCTCTTTGTGAGCCAATAGGAGTCCTCACACCCACACACACCTCTCCCTCATCTTGTCATCTCTGTGGTCTGACCCTTTTCCTTTTCTTTTCACACAAAGGCTTTTTCTAAGCTTTCTGTAATCCTGTGTAATGAATTTAGGGAGGATTATCAGTTGGTCTCCTGTTTGTTTGTTGGTTGGTTTGTCACATGCAATATCTTAAACCATCAGATTTTGATGCTCGTCACCGCTGAGCTGAGGCGTTTACGAAATTACAGTGATTGGCCAAAAAGGGATGTTGCGTCATTTTGCTCAGTCGTCCATGCGTCATGCATATCTCATAAACCACTGCTTGGACAGATTTGTAGAAATCACACATCTCATTCCAGCATTTTGAAATGACACTGTTGCAAGTTCTCAAAAAAACAAAAAAACAAAAAAAAGGCCTGAAAAGCAAAGTGGAAATGGAAGTAATTGGAAGTAATGTGTTTATGGAATTCACATCTCTCTCTCTCTCTCTCTCTCTCTCTCTCTCAGGCTGGCGGCAGCAGCAGACGCTTTAGAGCCTCGCTTCATGAGGGAGCAGGAAGAGGAGAGCAGTGAGGAGGAGGAAGAGGAGCTGAGCCCCGAAGAACAAGGTAAACACGCGGGACAATTTCATCTGACAAATATTTCTTTCATATTTTCATATCCAACCCCCCACCCCCCCCAACAAAAGAACACACAACTAACAGTGAGATTGCAGAAGATTGCAGAAGTCACTGCATGGCAGCAACATCAACCACACACACAAAAACATGATGTGATCTTGGCCAGTCCTTGACATCCTGCAAGACACACACACACACACAAACACACACACACTCTGTCTCTCACTCAGACTGTTGTCTCAGTGCACTCTCCACCTTTTCCCCACTCCCCCTCCTTCCACGTTTCCCCTGTCTTTCATATTTATTTCTGAACCCTGCAGGGAAAGGCAGAAGCACAGTCTTAGAAAGACCGGTGAATGTTTGAAGGACGTACAGATATGATTAGCAAGTTATTTGACCTTTACACAAGTGACTATACTCATAATATACTATACCCATTTTAATATAGTCACTTGTATTTTTGGGGGAAAAAAATACAAGAATAGCTAAATAAATAATAAACTAAATTTCAAGAATAACTGGACGCCTTGTTTGCATACATTACAATTGATTATGACAAAATGCCTGAAAGTGCATCTTCATATAGAAGATGGGTTCGGGGTACAGATTTCTGCCTTTTGGAGCTACACAAGCGCCCTGTGAGCCAGAATTCAAACAAAGCATTGGTCAGTGTTTGCACATTACTTGCAGAGTTTGTTTTACACTCCTTTGAGTAGCAGAGAGCTGGGCTTTGACGCACAGGGAGTGCCAGAAAGTTAAGACTGAGTTGATTTTTCCAGTGACCGATAACTTGAGTGGCACTAAATTGCCTGGATGCAGTAAATCTCACACTTAAAAAACCCCACTAAGATATAATTGTTAATGCGAGCCCTGAACAGGCTGATTCAAACCTGGAGTGTTTGTAGACTTTGCACCTCTCTCTCTCTCTCTCCCTGTCTTTGATTCTGTGTGCACAAAAAAATCTCATTGAAATCCAAAATAGCAAATCAGTCAGTGGCAAAGCACTCACAAGCCACAGACACACAGCCCAGCATGTCTTCTGCAAGTACTTCCATGTCCCAGACACCCATTTCCATATTTGGAATCTGTGTCACATCCTCCCACCTTATTTCGTTACAATTATCGTCCTACTCAAGGTTGCAGCAGCACTGTGAGAGTTATTGTTTACTAAAATAAGCCTCGTCAGCTGCCTCGCTCTGTCCCATTTGGAGCTTGAGGTCTTTTGAAGTAGCTTCGTCACTGAGACTGTTTCATTTTTAAAGCTCAGTCATTTTCTATAACTCCCTCTTTGAGCGTTGATTTTTTAAAATTGGAGTCTGTGGGAACGGCTCAGCCAGAAGCTAGACAGGACTCAGTGTTTAAGGATCAGACCGTCTTTCCTGCTCTCAACTGGATTTCCAGCTCTGGCTTTTGATCACCACGTCCAGCCCCCCTTATGATGGGGGTCAGCAGTTGAAGACTGTGATTCAACTGTGCAGCTCTCAGGTGTAAATGTGGAAAACAGCATGTGTGCTTAACAATCTTTTCCACTGATAAAGCTTTAAGCTGTAATAAGAGCTGTTAAGCCTTTTCCCTCCTTTCAGCTGGATTTTAGACTCCGGCTTTGATTGCCACATCCCAGCTTCTGTCTAGTTGTTCTGTCTTTCTTGCAGCTTCAGTAAAAAAAAAAGAAGAAATAAATAAATAAAAATCTTGCTTGCTGATGATTTTTATCTGTTTTGGTTACTTTTTAACTAGACTTTAATTTAGTAGGAAGAGACTGGATTTTTGGGGCCTCACCATTTTCTCCCCTTCTTCTCAGGATTGGCTGATTCTGATACTGAGAACATTTTTTGTTCTGTTTTGTTTTTGGGAAATTTTTCCTCTTTGATGATAATTGTCCCTTCTTAAGGGTGGCATTATCCACATTATTGTACCCATATTATTACAGTCTCTTTGCATAGGCCCATGCCAATTTAGTTTTCCTGTGGCTTAGAAAAGGGTCATCCATTATTGAACAAAACTCATGACTAGACCCTTCAAATATTCTTCTTTATGAAGTATATAGTATGTTCAAGTCTAGCATGTTAACCCTATATTTTGTAACTGTCTTGTAAACTGTCATACATACAGTGAAACATGTTGAATTCCATATGTACCCATATCAAAGACTTATTAATGCGATTCTACACGTCTCCCTCTCTGCAGCCAAAAAGAAGCAGTTCCAGATGATGAGGAAGATGCACTACAACGAGGGCATGAACATCAAGCTGGCCCGCCAGCTCATCGCCAGCGAGCTGGAGGACGATGACGAAGACGAGGACGAGGAGATGAGAGACGACACAGAGGAGGCGAGGGAGGACACAGAAGAGACGGAGGACATCAGCGTGGACCCGCCACAGGATGGTGAGGAAGGGATGGGGGGGGGCGGGGTCAGAGATCAGGTTCCTATGCAGCTCTGAAAAATATGAAAAAAAAAATGTTTAAAATGTTTGTGACAATTACAGGGTTTTTTAATATACAGGACAATGCCAGTTGAGATCATCACAAGCCAAAGAGGGTCCGATGCATCCCTTATGAAGTTTGGTTAAAGATGCAGCATGTTGGTCAGTTTTTAACTACTTAAATTGCCAATGTGATGAAACCACAGATTTAAACTTGTTCTGAATAGCAGCTGTTGGTTGTTTTCTGCTTGGGTGTTTCTGGCACTGATTAGTGCTCACAGTTTCTTATTGGTGGAATTTGGGTGAAATCATCTGAAAGTTTCAAACAAATGTTAGTGGATACCCCAACAAATATCAGCAATTTTCTTAGCCTTTATTCTAAGGTGTAAAACTGCTAGCCCTCAACAAAAAGTGGAAACCCTTTTGTTTTTTTTATCAGAGGTCTAAAACAACTGGCATCCAGTCAGATGCCAGTTGAGATGTTTAGTGAAAGGGTCGACAAAAATCTGGAAATGACTAAAAATTCACCTGTGGAAATACAAATTCAAACATATGAACGCTGGAGAGAGCAACTAACGGGAAAGACGTTACTGAGACACTGAAAGACAGATCTTGATGTTTAAATCACTCAAAGACAAGGACAAACTTCTAACATAGCCACCTGAATGTGCTAGACATTGGGTCTCATTTGTGGAAGCACTGTAGTCTTATGTTGGTTTCATAAACTGTTTTTTTTTTCTTTTGAAGTCATGAGGTTTTTCAGCTTCCATCGTCTTAAATAATAGATGTAAAGAATTATAAATAAGTGAGGGAAATAACAAATTTATACTTATTCATCTCTTGCTCGGTCTGTCTTTATGACTTTACATCTGCGTCTCTGTCTGTCTCTAGCTGACTCTCTGGACTCGTAGATGCGGCGTCTCCCCGCCTCCAGCCTCGTGTCTCGGCTCATCTAAGATCCAGACAGACACTGCTGCTGCGCTCTGTGTTTCCGTGTTGGGCCATGCAGCAGACACCGCTTCACCACTCATATAACAACCCGTCAGCAGCCAATAACCTCCCCGGTCACCTGTCTGTATCTACTACTCCTTGAAACAGTGCAATACAACCATCAGTGGTTTTGAAGCCACCTTCACCTCCCCCAGAGACAGTACGACACAGTGGTAAAAAAACAACAAAAAAAACTGTCGGACCCTTCCGGTTGCCTCTCCTGTTGCCAAGAACTCCCTCTTCCCTCCTCCCTCCTGTTCTGGACTGTCGTTGCTCCAAGAAATTTGTAATTCTGACCCTGAATGGAGGATCGAGACCCTTTTTTTAAGACTGTTGAAAAGCCAGGACTCCCCTCTCGCTGGTCCACAGTCTGCCTGCAGGCCACAGAGCCTCACTTCCTCAGCCCCTGAGGGAAGCCAGGGGAAACCCTGCGGCCTCACCAAGGCATCCGCGAACATGAGAAATGACAGGATTGCTCGCAGTGGGTGAAATTCATTTTATTTTATGTTATTTTATTAGTTTTTTGCTTTGTGTCACACCACTCTCCACTGCGTTTTCTCACCTTCAGTACGTACAGTAGGTGATAGAAATTGGAAACCTTCATCAAGCAGGTGGTTTGTTTCTGTTTTTATCCCCTCATTTGGTCCTATTTACATCCTGACAGTGAGGCCGCATGGCTCACCTGGCATCGCTATGCCATCAGAACATGATTGATTATTTCACCTCACACACTTTGCTCTGATCATAACTTATAAGCTATATATCAAAATATAATATTACAATGCAACATAGCCTGCACAATCTGAATGTGTATTTGATATCTGAATACCAACAATATTTACCGTTAATTGATAAATACATATTGGTTAATCACACCGTAATGCTTGCAGTTAAAAATATACCTTTTTGGCCTAGGACTAAATGAAGTAACAATACAGAATTAATATTGTATTGATTCTCTTCCTCTCATTTGTATGGGTGAGAGCTTTGCACCAAACCCCGTTTTGAATTCTGGCAGTTTAAGGTTGCTTTGCTCATTGGCAAACACACATACCTCACAGAACGTGACTGAAGACTGATTACTGATTGTAAGGGTCCACTGGTGAATTTGGCACACACACACACACACAATTTTGTGGAGAAAGATTGCAGGAGGAACAAGCAAATCATTTCACACTGTTCAGATGTAATGAGTCAGACTTGTGGCTCCTGTCGTCAGCCTGGCTGCAGCAGCAGGGTAATTATATTGGCACTGAGGACAAGTTAGCTCATTAAGATGAGGAGAGGGACGGTGGAAGTCCTGGACCTGAGGAATGGCATGTGCTACTGATAAGCAGGACATTGTCCTGTAGAAAACGGCTCCCGTCTTCAAACAGCTCGCAGCTCCAGAACCAGGCTCCTCTGCAGATCTGACATGGAAGAGAGACCACCGCACACTGTGCTTTTTACACACATGACTCATTTATTTGGCTTTTCAGGCATCTCAGCCTCATTAGCAAAGATTTCTACCAGAATTTGGCTGGTATCTGATTTTATTTTCTCACCCATGTTGTGGTTTATACTTCATTTCATCTTGTCAGATCTACCTGAGTGTCTGGGATGTTGGTGCGCGGGAATGTCGTGAGGAAGAGCCGCTATCGATGCTACTGACTCCAGTCCCCACTCTGTTTACAGGGGGACTTTTAGTCAAAAGGCTGTGTGCAAAGCAAGATATTGGCGGGTGCAGTTAACCACTATGGCTTTTGAAGGTGTTTTCATGTATTTCTATAATATTCTTGCTTCCTACAAAGGTCAAGAGAGTCTTGAAAAAGTGCAGAATGTGACTACACAGTTAATGTAGTTGTTGATCACCAGTTTCACCTATCAAAATGTTTGTGTGGGGGAAAAAAAAATATCCTCAGCTTTGTATTTGTATCAGCACATTTGACAGTCATATCAACCAGCCACCATCAGCATACATCACTTTGAATGCCAAAATTTCGAATCCAGTCCAGAAATTAATGCATGGGCAAGTGTGACGTTTCAGGAGGGGGTTTGTAGGAACTCTGAATATGTCGTTTTTGCGACTGCAGATCTCTCAACTGTTACTTCTGACCCTTTAATTTCTCACTGTGATCGGCAGGGTTGATCCCTGTGTTGTGGAAATGGATCTGTTGTCAAAAACCCATGGCATGAGCTTTTTGCAATTTGATTTTGCTGTTAAGTAATGGTAAGTGTTTTCTCTCCACATTGCAAGCTAAAGCAGTTTAAATCTTGTTTTGGACCATTTTCACCCATCAAGAAGAACTCAATACTGAGGAGACAAAGCATTTTTGCCGCTTGGTTTAAAAATACCCCACCCTGAAATATTTTCTCTACCTTTTCTGCTCAGCTTGTGTAGAAAAACAGGAAGTCACAAATTCGTGCTTTTGATGAAAGGTGACCTGTCAGTGATTATTCCATAATGCAGGGTGGAAGTGTTAAGCTATCGATTAACACATTGGCCTTTCAATCACATCAACTCATTGATCTTTTTCCCCGGCTCCAGGAAAAAACAGATTTTGAAAAATACTCTGGCTTTTTGCACCCACTTTCAGCTCGGTCTATGTTTTTGTCATCAAGCTTATTAACGACAAGTAAATGAATTGTAAAAAAAAAAAAAAAAAAGTGTATAGAGATTGATTTTAATAATTTGTCTTAATACAAAGGGACGAGATTGTCTGAAACATGACTGACGAGATGACATTGACAACCTAGGTGTTTATTACCTGGCAAATGTGCCTCTTGTCTATTTATGTATGTGTGTAAAATGGATAGGCTACAATCCATGCTATATATATATTATTTTTTTTCTCTCCTTGTGCAGTTACATTGCCTCAGAATTCACCGCCTCGCTTTTTGTTTTTTTTGCACCATTTCTGCCATGTTTGGTTTGTTTTCTAAGGACTCAGACTGATGAGCAGTCCCATGACCGTGCGGCGTGTCTGTCTCAAAACAGCGGGGATCTTCAATTCATGCGTGCTTTTGTATTTTGAAATTTGCATGTTCTTAATCATAAGGATGTGTGTGTTATTATTATTTTGTCTCCCTTTATTAAACACTGTCATTAAAGCCCTGTGTCTCTCGTGGCTTGTGTCAGGCTCTGAAATGGGTTGAATAGCACAGAGCTGAATAATACAGAGCATCGAGAGCAGCAGCCAGCACAGTATCCTTGACTCCTAACTCTCTTGTCTGGTTTGAGTCTGGAAGCTGTGTGCTCCGGGCGCTGGGTTAAACAGCCTCTCTCTTCATGCTGCTCACATACACAGCAAGCTTTTTAAATCTGCAGTCTGTGATGTGATGTGCTGTGTCTCTCTTCTCTCCATCTGTCTGTGTAAAGGGAGGTTCATTCCTCTCACAGTGTAATCAGAGGCAAAATTCACATCTCGGTTCATTTTAACACAAAATAAGACAATGGGACGGGTGATATTAGACTGAATTGTTTAATTTGCGCACTTATTCCTTCAAAGTTTGAACATGATCTCTTGATTTGAATTGCACTCTTGTGGATATAACCAGTGATGAGTTGGTAAATATAAGAGTTAATTGTCACCTGGAGTTTGTGATCATAAGGCAAACCACCACCAAAATAAACAAGTATTTCCAATAAAACATACAATTATGTATTTCCCATTATAATCCTTGCTTTATATCATTTCTTTACATTATATGCATTAGTAAGTGTGAATGTCTCATCACATGGCAAATTTAGTGGACATGAGGTGTGTGTCAGTGTAAACCATACCAAACACCAAACTACAGAATTGAAGATGTGGAGAAGTACTGAAGTTAATTGGGATGAACGTACTTTTTCTTATTCTTCTTCTACCAGTAGGAGTGCATTCTTTGTTGGACCTCATAATTAAAATTAGCCCTGACCAGGACCATCATACTACATATCTCATCATCTCATCATACTCATCAACGTTTCGGCATGTTAAACTCAGACTATCATTCTGTCTTTTTAAAAAAACGATTTTTAAAAACGATTTTATGGGTGTGATTTGATGACGCAGGCGTGTGCTTTTTAAACGGCCCAGTTGGTGAAGGTTTTGGTGCAAAACTGGTTTCTGCATCAAGTATGAAAGGGATGGGTTTACCTTTCCTAATAACAATGCACGATACTGTATATATTGTATAAATTTATATATATATAAAAAAAGCAACAGAATAATACCAACATACAGTGTGAATAGTTAAGCTTAGTATATGAGCAATCTGATCAACTGACCTGAGTTTACGCCTCATTCCTTCACCTTGCTGTCGTCTCTGTTGTACCACCAGCAGATGGCGGCAGTACACGAGAAATCTGTCATCCCCACTGGCTTTCCACTAATTGTAATGGGATAAGAGGACTGTGATTATACAAGCTTTATAGTGCATGTCTGGACTGTTTAAATTTAGCAGAAGTTGACTGCACCCCCTATTTCCTACAATCGTAAAACAGCGTTTCAATTCAAGCGACGAAGGAACGTAATTTCCCTCTTAGATAAAATACACGCGCAGTGTTTTTTTTTTTTTTTTTAATTTTATTTTATTTATTTATTTTTTTGTAGCGTTTTATTACAGACTGCGGGATACATTTGAGGAATGTGTAGTAAAAACCTACAACATGAAACACGTCAGTCAATGTCCACACTCTAACGGTGAGCGTCCTCATTGGCTGTCCTGGGCAGCACTCACGGCAATTTTCAATGGCTCAGGAAGCGCCTGTCAACTCAAATAGAGATGGTGATGTGTGAGGTAAGAGGGATCACTCCTACTTACTTCCGTCGTCGCTTAATTCCAATTTGGCGGACTTGATCGTTCCAGCTTCACAAGCAAACAAGCAAACAAATGTTATGACGATTGCTCAGTATGGTGACTACTTTTGTCATAGTTATTGATATGTCTGACATATGTCTAACTGGCTTCGGTTAAATGTGTTATTGAGATGTTTTGCAGGTCAGAAACTTTTTTACATGTCTCTTACCTTGTGGGAAAAAAACAAAACAAAACAAAAACAAACAAACAAACAAAAAAACTGTGCAAGAAAACATCACAAAAATCATGAGAAATGGTCTTGTCATTGTGGCAAAGTTTGGAAGTTTTTATTTATTCATTTATTTATTTTTATCAATATAAGTGTAATCGCCTCCATTACTAAATGTCTCATATTTGGTCTACCTCTATTCTGCAAGAGAAGCTTATCTGATTTTGTCAAACAGCTGAACATTTAATTTGTCATAGTAAGCGCCTACTCATGGCCTTTAGATTTAGGCATGCGGTCTATGCATGTGTAATATGGTGATGTCTGACAAATAATGAGGCAGGTTGGGATTATATTTATTGGAATGTGTTCTGAGGGAACATTCCATAACACTAATGCTAACTCAGAGTTTAACCCTAACCTTAACCCTAGACCATACAATGCTGCCTTCAGAACACATTCCAATAAATATATTACCAATCTCCTATAATGAGTATTCATGAAAGGTCTTGCTCAAATTAGGGAGATTGGTATTATGTTTATTGGACTGTGTTCTGAGGGCAAAATTTTGTAATGTGTTTGGAGGGCAGCATTGCATGGTTTAGGGTCAGGGTCAGGGTTAGGTTTAAGGAATGTGCAGAAAGTCTCAGAACACATTTCAATAAATATAATACCAATCTGCTCAAATTAGTGACTATATAGTTAATTTACATTATTTTACATTACATTGTTTGTGAATAAAAGAGTGAAGGATGATTTATTGTCCTTTGGGTCTAGTAGCCTACAAAAG
>OMKZ01043032.1:0-19858 GCA_900302535.1 Neoniphon sammara
TAATTTTTTTTTTTTTTTTGCCCGAGGTAAAACCAACATCAGAGGGTTGCCTCAACTAAATGAATATCAAGGTAATTACACCTAAGTAATGAATATGAGTGGATGAATTAACCAAAAAAAGGTAACAATTTCCTGGTCACCTCAAGGAAAATCTCATGTAATGCAATATGCAATAGCATCTTGTGATCTTGTGATCTCTGCGTGCAATTTTTTCCCCAGCAGCAACTCTCAAGCACTTCTGCACATTTCAGATTCTCACAGTTTTAACACTGCATTATAACAGACTAATTTTAAAGCTGCATCAGGTGACACTGCACATTGGCGACTCCAAACAGCAGTAACTCCCAGAAATCATGCAAAGTGATGTCAGTAAACTGCACACAGTACTATTGGTGTAACTACCACTGGTGCACCTGATGCAGTTGCACTAAGGCCCAGAGCTCCAAAGGGCCCATTGACCTTCCAAGGGATCAGTGAATGGCCCCCATATCCCACAGATGGGCCTCCAAATGGTTAGAATGGTCAGTGTGTATGTGTGTATATGCGTTTGCCTCCACAGTGGTCATGTCACATTCAGATTAAGGACATAATGTCCACCAGCAGCGTTTACAACACAGGTGCAGCAAAGCTTCCCGCCAGGCCTTTAGTTATTAACCTCAGTTATAGTGAGCCATGCACGAACCTGAATGTATATTTATTCTAAATATTTTAATAGACCTCCTCTCTCACATTTTTTTTCTTAAGGCAGATATCAAACTAGGCTACTTGAGGAAAGGCTGTATTCACTGGTTTCAATCAGCAAATCTAAATTTTGGTGAAATAAAATTTAGCTATCATATAATTTATTGATTTTCTATGGCTTTATCATGGCGTGTCAGAGGAGTAGAGTGGGTTAAAACTCCACCCCACTGTCCCGGCTCTCGGCTCCAGCTTGGATTAACTGTGTTTGACATCAATTGCTTAAATCAAGTGATAGTAACAGCCTATTTTTGATGATGAGAATCATTTAGGTACATGTAAGCTATAAATTTTATGTGGCTGTGTCATTTCAAAGCCTTGCTTGCGCAGGTGTGCAAGCACTTGTAATGATGAGATATTGCACCCAACTGCAGGGAAGACAATGAGGCGTAATTGTGATTTTTTTTAAACTGATTCAGCAAAAATGAAGAAAAACTACTCACAAACAGGGCAGGACTATAACACAGCAGCACCATGTCAGCTCTGACACGATGTTAAGATGATAAGCCTCATGGATTTTTATAAGTCCCATATTTTATCATTTTGTTTGTTATTATCAAATCTACTATGGCTCAGAATATGAATACTGGCAAACATGTTATTGGAATATCTAATGTTTATATTCAACTTAATATTAGTAATTTAGTATCAACTTTGTATCAACTTAGTATCAACAAGTGTCACTCTTGTCTCTTGGAGTCTGTTGTTTGCAGGTGTGGCTGTGCATAACTGACATTTATATATTCAGCTTTGATTGGACCATGTAGGAACTTTGTTGTGTTTGTGTCGCGGGACTCACAGACAAGCACTCTGATTGGTTTGCCTGAGTTGTGCTACATCCACCCAACTCACAGATCATTTGCATAGAGTTGAACATTTTTCGACTTTCCCTTGTTGCCTCACTTGGTGTCGCTTTGTCGCTGTTTTTCTCTGTCACTGATGCCTTTTCATGTCGCCAGCTGCCATTGGGAATTGCTGACGTCCTGCTGCTTATGTCACTTTTGCAGCCATCTACATTGACTCAGCTGTGAAAGTCAACTGATACAAAGTTGATATTATATTGAATATTAACATCGGACAGTCAAAATAAAGTGGGCCGAATAATGTTCTTCCTGATATTTTGCAACCAAATGTAGGTTATAGAAAAGCCAAATTCACCTAGTTATTAAAGGAGTACTCCGACATTTTGGGCAAAATACCCTTTTTCCGACTTACCCCGACTGAGACAAGTTGTTCGATACCATTTTCACCTCTGTACGTCCACTGGTTCAGTTCCTATGGATAGCATTTCATGTTAGCTTAGTCTACAGGAGTCATTAGCCTAGCTCTGTCAAAGTGAAAAAATAAACCTTACAGCAACTCTGAAGCTGTCTTATTTACACAATGTATCGTGTACTTGAAATACACGTCTTGGATTTTTTTTTTTCAAAAATTAGATTAAAAATTAGATGGTAGGAACTAATTGCTAATTACTCCTTTAGACCTCAAGTCTTTATGCTAAGCTAACATATAATGCTACCCATAGGAACTGAACCAGTGGATGTACAGAGGTGAAAATGGTTTCGAACATCTTGTCTCAGTCTGGGTAAGTCGGAAAAAATGTATTTTGCCCAAAACCTTGGAGTATTCCTATAAAATGAAAAGTAAGTCCTTTTAATGCTAGACCTGATTGGCTAACAAGATCAGTTCCTCTAATTCAAATGAGGGAAACCTGCTGAGTGGAGGGCGCCCAGTTCAAATGTTGCAAACTGGTGTGATTGGAAGGACTTGAGTAATTCTTTAGTGAGGGAGCCAATCAGGACTAAGTCCAGTTTTGTTGTGTTCACTTCACTTGATATTCAAGTCTGAAACTGCCTGGGAAAATTTTCAAGATGTAGTAAGTTTAAATTTAATCACTTAAGAAAAATCAATTTAACAATGTCATCTTTATTTATGTAACAAAACAGAAGGCAGTTTGAATTGATATAATACGGAACCTTAGAATTGACTTTGCACGACCTGTAGAGGGCCTGTAAAGTCAGCCATCATGCCAATATACACAGATGCTTTTTGGGAATCCAGCTAAACCCAAAACTTATCACTTAACCAAGCACCTTAAAGACCTCAAGGAGGCCACCGTTATGGATGACTACACCTACTGTCTGCAGTGCCAATGAAAAACAGAGCCCTCTACACTGTAATCTCTCTCTCTCTGTTCCAACCCTCCCTCCATCCATCTGTCTCTCTCTCCTAGGGTGATGGAGAGCCCGCATCATCTGCTATTTCAGCCTCTCCCTGCTCTAACTAGTCAAACAACAGCATTAATATGCCAGGCAGCAAGCACACAGTCCATTGGTGATATATTCTGGGCAAAAGATCAATTTCCCCCAAGTCGACCCCTCCTTCCCTCTCTCCCTCTATATCAGACATCCATATATTCACTCCTGTTTGCTTGTGTGTGTGTGTGTGTGTGTGTGTGTGTGTGTGTGTGTTTGTGTGTTAATTAAATTGAGATACTAATAGTGTGTGCTGTATGTTTGTGTTTACCCAATCTTAGATGTAAAGCAAATTAACCCTTGAGAATATTAGAATACAGTCAGAGGATATACACTAAAATTTCCTTTACTGATTTGATTTGATTATTTAATTGTCTTACACAGTGTCTTGCACAGAGTTCCCAGCCCACATGGACTAAGAAGACACTGTATTTACAGTTGCAATAAGCATAATAAGCATAAACATCTCTCAAATTCAGAATTACATAAATAGGGTGTTCTGTTTCTTTTCCCAAGCTCTACTCTACTCTCCTCTCTTATTCTTTCCTCAAAACTGCAGTACATGGAAAAGAGAGCAAAATGACAGAGCAAATTTCAGCCAGTGAGCTAAAGTTGAAGAAACTTGCTTTGGTGGCAATGAATTAAGAAACAGCACACTTCAGAATGTCTCGAAGTCAGTTATCCAAGGACTCAGTAAGGATGAAATTAGAGCAAAGTCCCACTGGTCAATGGGGCCAGATAACGTTGTTATTAAGTGCAATTGGCTTTTAATTGGGCATAATGCACTCCATCTCCACTCTTTTAATTATGTTTGGCTAAGCTGCCCTTCAATAGATGGCAGCAGCCACTGCGAGCTCAGCTCTTCAATGCAATTATCTGTTGCATTAATGATTTTTGACTGTGGGGGAATGAATGGCTTTGATTTGAAAGCTTTCCATCGGCCGGGGCTCTGTTTGCTGAGGAGGACTGGAGTCCTCGCTGAGCGGATAAATTCCTCAGATTAAGAGGTTAAGATTTGGATGTAGAGGAGAGTAAATATCAGATTTGATTGCACCCAAGTGTCCTTATAGTTCAAGGCTAGCGTAGAAATTGGTGGGAGAGGCCAAGTCATAAGTAAACATTGATTGATTTGCTCTGATCTAGGTATCAGAGTGCCAAAGAAGAGCTGTGTGTGTTTGTGAGTGTGTGTGTTGTTTGTGTGACTGTGGCTTGTGGGTTTTTGTCACTCCAGACATGATACACCTCCTCTTTCTTGCCTTGTAGTCTGCTAGAACATGTAATTTCCAAACCAGCATAACAAGTCAGCATTCATTACATATGCATACATTATCCATAAATAAAGATGATGCTTTATTTATTTTTCCATTCTTTCAGCCCACATGTTTTATTACTGTGACTGAGGTCTCAGTCAAAATCATTTATGAATTAGCCTTCCCTGTCACTGCAGAGGTACAGTAAATCAACAAAATGGGCTGGAATTACGCATGTATGATCACGGTGACTGATACCCTTGTCATTCTGGTTTTACAGTAACTTATCACCACCGCTGCCTTCCACCCACCTATTGATTATGCATGCTCCATGAACAGAGTTTAACTAACAAAACAAATAATAACTGCAATTACGCAGGTAGGCAATAAACCACAGTAGCAGGTGAGAGCTCTTTCATTTTCATTGTTTATTGTCCTGATACAGCCTTTTCAAGCTGTACCCAAACTGTTTTAGTCAAGCATGATTGAATCCCAAAACTGAATAATACGCAGCAGTTTCACTGTCCCCTTTGTTTCCACTTTCCCATGGACATAGACGGATGGAGCTCCCACCCTGTAATTTACACAGGCTGATTATACCCAATCCTCCCGTAGCCTTTAATTACAATAGGTGTTCTTTTTGACTAATTGTGTGTTTACACCAGTGATTTCTGGGTGTGTTAATGTATTCTCCACCACACCACAGTCTGGAGCCCCCTACTCAATACACATCATCAGAAAGCAGTTGTTAATAAGCAGAGAAAATGTATTTATGCCGCCGTCTGAGGGTTTTCTAATATGCAGTGATGAGATGCCTCCAGCGTGGCCTCAGATGACCTTTTTTCCTTTGTTCATAAGATTCTTTTCCTCCTTCCCAGGGTTTGCCAGGCCCACCGGGTGAGAAGGGAGAGAATGGAGATGTAGGACCAATGGTGAGTGTATCTTCTCTCTGTTACAGCAATTCACATTGTTTTCACGTACAACCCATCGAGGTGGGAAATTGTGTTGATTATTCGGAAATTTGAGCTGGTGGCGAAGTTTGGCAAGCCCGCCAGCCACTTGGCAGCTGTGTTTGAAGTCTTTGGAAGATGTATTGTATTCAAAACAACTATTTCAGCTGGAAAATTCATTTAGGCTTTTTCCACTGCACTAGTGTGCCATACTGTACTTATGCTGGCACGGTACTGTATGCTTTTCATTTGTATTGTTCATAGTTAAGTACAGTTAGGGTACAATAGGTATCTGATGCTAACTTGTTTTCTACACTGTCATTGTGACCATGAGCTGTACAAGCAGCGCACAAGGACAACAGTCAGTTACACCTGCCATTTCAAATAGGCAGCAGGCGTAAACAAAGAGACTGAAAGTAGAAAGTCAAAGGAAATTGAGGAAAAGGACAAAACATGAGCAAACAATAGAAAACAATGACAAAATACAGCCGCAATAGGAAATATAAATACAATCTCTGCTCACAAAAGAGCAGAATGATAAGCGTTTCCAGCAACTAGTCAGTGCTTTGTCCAATAACTTTTGCTGCTGTAGCTTGTGTGTTTTCATTCACGATTATTTCAAAAGAAAGTTATAATAAAACAAACTCTGAAAACAATGAAAAGCCAGTGGATACCAAATCTGTACCAAACTATACCCAGGCACAGTTTAGGTACAGCTTGTGCGCTGGTGCAGTTAAAATAACCCTTTTGGATTCACTTAACATGGTGGAATGAAAAGCAAAGTGAGCCCATGGCACCAAACTAAATATACTGAACAAGACTTCAATCTTTGCTGACAGGGTCCACCTGGTCCTCCTGGCCCCAGAGGTCCTCAGGGTCCAAGCGGATCTGATGTAAGTCTGTTTTTTTTTTACTTTCTTTGACAAGCCTTCGGTCATACATTTCAATGCAATCTTTGCCAAACCTAGACATTATATGCTTTGAGTCTTTCTTTTATTGGGTAGCTGCTAACAGATTCCCTTTATATTTCATCCACAGGGTGCACCAGGTCCTCCCGGTGGTGTTGGTGCGATGGGAGGCAATGGTGAAAAGGTAAGAACCATCCAAATTATAGCTGGCATACTTATAGCTGGCATGGCTTGTTAATCATTTAGCAGGCCCAAACATACAGTATGTTTCTTTCATTTTCTTTGGTGCGTTTTGGCTGCAAATCTGTTTCCTTTTTGTGTGCTTTACTCTTACCATTTGCTGTTATGGCAGTAAATGGTTGTGGTACAAATGACACAAACAAACTTGAGTGTGCATGAAAGCAAATATTTTAAGAGTGTGCCAATTGTGTAGGTAGATACACACCAAACACTCAGATGGCAGCTGATGCACTAATTAACCTATTAGTCAGCTGATAACACCAGACTGTTTACTGTCAGCATGATAATCCACACACTCTGTGATTCAACAGGGAGAGACCGGTGAGGCTGGTAACCCAGGACCACCCGGAGAGCCTGGTATCGGAGTAAGTACAGTGATCACATTAGATACAGATGGGTATTACTCAGCCCACTCCAGTCACCATTTTGAACTTCTAAAACAAGACAACTTGCTACTCATACTTTTATAAACAGTGGTTAAAATGCACAGCAAATAGCACATAACATTATCTAGCAAGCGTACTAATTTCCCTCTGTGTGTATTTTTCCTCCCCTATGTTATTGTGACTGATTTAACAATCTGCCTGCAAATATCTTTGAGTGCAGCTAATTATGTTATGTTTAGTATCTGACACTTCAGCAGTGGGGGCGTTCTAACTCTGGCTGTTTCACCTCCATATTACTGTATGTTGATGTGTAGCCAAGCCAACAACCTCGGGGCTTTTCAGCAGATAATTAGCTCAGCCATGTTTGGACACCCTCAATGTGTTAGTGTCATTAATCTAACCTGCAGGGCTCCTTGTAGAAGCACAAGTCACATTATCCCATGAGTTATTTAGATGAAAAACACAAAGGAACACATAGGATACAGTGCAATAATTTACAGTAAGATTTTATTGCTTGACATTTCAGGTAATTACTTTAACTCTTGAGTGGCTCTCCTCCACATTATTTACCCAAGATAATCATCACAAACAGCCTCTTCATTTCACCGCATAATATGAACATCTGTTGTATTGCAGTATGTTGTGTCTGCCCACTATAATGCCATTGGGTTTGATTAACTTTACAATGGTGAAAATCAAGATCAGGTATTCAGAGTTGCCCGTTGTGAGCCTATTTGTCCCAAGTCAAAGTGGTGCCATCGATCCAAGCTAAGCAGTGGACGCTGGTTGTGTCGACCAGGGAGGTTCACCTCGATCTCGGGTATGGGACAACCCCCCCCCCTCCCCGAGCCTGAGTCCATCAGGTTGTATTGATGTAGCTGTCTGCTGCTGTGTATCTGTTTACCGTGACAGATCGGCCCGGTGTTGCACGGCACGTTGAGGTCGATTAGAAAGGTGCCGCGCTGGCATCGACTGGAGAACAGCTCCGCTCTAATGGCCCGACTAACGATCGCTCTTAGGCGTGGTGGTTTGTAATTATACTTCACCTGCTGCTCTGAGGCATAAGCAAGACCGCTTCCTCCATTTCTGGGGCAAAACACAAATAGAAATTTTAATCATGAGGCTATTGAAATAGTCGTTAACTTGATTAAAAAACAGAAAGATGACAAAGAAAGCCTGTCTCATGATGTGCCGCTGAAAAGGGAATCTACTGCAGATGCTCAGGATCCGCTGGATGCACTGGTTCCATTTTTATTTGGCCCATCTTGATTGCCAATTTTTTAAAAGCCTGAGTTGCCAATATTGATCCCACTTTAACATAGTTTAGTTTAACATAATTAATAGCCTGTAATTATTTTCTTAAACTTTTAAACTTTACTTTTCTGCATAAATAACAAAGATTTGGCTGTGCAAGTACTTAAAGATTTGCCACATTAAACCAAAAGCTCTTTTTCTTTCCAAATAAAACTAAAGTGCAAACAGTAAAACAAATATCTGACAGCCTGCAGAAATAAATGTAACTGAAGGAAATGAACTGAGGTATATATTTCATATTTATTTCATATTTATTCATAAGTTTTTTTTTTTACAAAGTTTGTGGTGTGACCACAAGGACACCCAAAAAATGTCTTTTCAGTGACCGGCTATGAAATAATTTTGCTATGATAGCTATGATTGTTTTTCCCTGTGGTACCTTATAAAGTAATTGGCGATCAGGTTGACAAATTGCCAGTCACCAATCTCTTTAATTTTTGCAAAACCCAGCTGGTTCCAGACACTGGCCAGTCTTGAAACTTCTTCTTGGCGCCTGTTGTCTGCTTTCAGAGCCTTGTATATCCAAGCAGTGACAACAGTTTTGTGCATCTTTTGATGTCAGTAGGAGTGACAGATTTGATCACACGTTTGTCTTGTGCCTTATTTTAGCATTACGATGTCAAAGTGATGGTGACAATCCCGATTGTGGGCTTCATTGTGACAGGGTGTGATGTATTTCTCCTCAGGGCCCTAGAGGAGAGACCGGTGAGAAGGGAGAAGCCGGCCCACCTGGAGCTGCCGGGCCCCCAGGCGCCCGCGGACCCTCTGGAGACGATGGTCCCAAGGGTAACCCTGTACGTCAGCATCACCGACACAACAGCCGTGACTGATGCCATTATTAGAACCGTCAGCGATGCTGTCGCTTTGTCAAATTTTTCAGTCGAGCTGTCCACTATAACAGCTGATGTTGATGCTGAGTGCACTGTGTCAAATATCTGAGTCGAGCTCAGTCTTCTTACTGAGTCGCTCTGTCTGCAGGGTCCTGTCGGTTTTCCTGGAGACCCTGGTCCCCCTGGTGAGCCTGGTGCTGCTGTAAGTGCTATATTTAACCCTTAAACAGTCTGATGTTGTCTTTGTATGTTTAGCATACTATGCCATTCAGTAAATATGTATTGCTGTGATTATCATGTGTAGAATTTAATACCAGTAATTGGGTTATAATGTTGAAAAATGAAGAGTGATAAAAATGGTTTTACCTTTACTAACCTTTTTTTGTTTGTTTGTTTGTTTTTGTTTTTGTTTTTGTTTTCATGTTTCCCTCTTGATTTGTAGCTTTTGCATGGTAGAATTTGCATTTAGTTTTCTTTATTTTCTTGTTTGTTTGCTTCTTTTGAGGTAAGATAAGCCCCTTGAGGTGCTTCATCTCTCCTGCAGAATCTATTATTGTGTACATGGAGTCCAAACTGTATGCTGAGTTGAACGAGTCCATGTTTGAGTCATCTATCCTCTGTGTTTCGCTTAGGGTGTTGATGGTTTACCAGGAGACAAAGGGGATGACGGAGATCCCGGTCAGCCTGTGAGTCAGCTGTGATTTACATCCTCTGAATGCATGAAAACTGCCATGTAAACAAATGGAAAATGTCAGCTATAAGTCATATTGGAAATCCAATCTTGAATGCAGTATATTTGAATTTAAAGCCTCAGTTCAGCAGGCAAGTCGACTAAGATCACATTCCCTGTTACAGCAACAGTGTGGGAGGGTAGTGGTAACAAACAATACATAATGCATCAACCTAATGTGATTCACTACTGAATTTGTAGACACTTTAACCTTCATTTCACTCAGTTCAGGATTTTCTTAACAATTCAAAAACTGGAAATCTTTTGCAATAAAGAAGTTATTGAGTTTTGGAGACTCTGTCATTGCCATTTGAAATACTGTTTGAGTTTACTGTGCATTTTGAAATTGAGTGATTTAAAAATGCTTTTTGTGCAATTGCGATTTGAATCTTATACTGAAGCAAAGTACACAGCAGCATTTAGGTGAGATCCTTTAGGAGAGCAGTGAAGTGGTTAAGGTTACTCAAGCACCATTAGGTTACCTACTACCTTTTAAAATGATCATAATTTGTCTTAATTAATCTATCCCTCATATCATAATAACGGGTATCATGTTTACAAGTGGGTAATGGTGGATATCTCATTTTGTAACTACTTCATTTGCTTTGAAGTGGATTTCAACATTTTATCTACTCTAATTTAGGGCCCTCCAGGTCCATCTGGCGAGGCTGGAGTACCAGGACCCCCTGGCAAAAGGGTGAGTACATGTCCAAAATGATGCATGAGAGGATACTTCTCTTTATCTCTTGAGCTGTGCTCTATTTTTGTATCCAGCGTGCTCTTACAAGCTCAGAGCTATTACCTAGTGTACAGTGATACAAATACCTATCATTGTGGATTTTGCATGTGCATGGAAAAAACACAATAACAGATACAGGAGGAAACTAATGTCCTTTGGCTAACTGTCTGTCCAGAGCAGCCAGTAATTGGAGATAGAGATTGTTCTGTAAGAGATTATTGACCTATTGTGAGTTTGACTGGCAGTAATGTGGAAGCAGTAGGACCAGCTACTAATGTCAGGAAATTAAGTTGTCACTTTCAGCTCTGGCACTCGTTGCCTTTTCTGTCACATTAGACTTGAGCTGGGATTATTTCATTTCACTAGTGTAGCGTTTTTACGATCCCTTACATTTACAGTAATAATGTTTTATAGTTAGCAATAAAGTGCGACACTAATGCGCACTAATGAAATGTTGGCACAACATGGCAAGCGCGAATAGGGACTTTGAAATTTAAAGTCAATTCATCCCATTTTGTGCACTTCAGAGTGGAAATTTCTTGTTATGCTGCAGAGCTCATGCTCAATAAAGTCTAACTTCCTCTCAGCAATTCAGCCAAGGGTGCTTACAGAGCTGATACAGTAGCTCTGCTGCTCCCTCAATATATTAATGCAAAATAACACAGATACCAGAGAACTCTTGCATATCGGCTCAGCTCATAACAGTATAGATAGACACTACCTTTCTGCCTGCTATCAGGAATCAAGGGGGATCAGTCAGGAAAGCCGCTTTGTGAAAAGATCTTAATCAGAGTTTCCGATTTCAAAATCTGATGTCTTGGTCAGACAGAAAAAATCGGTAGAGGCTGAAACACATTCATCTCTCTGGCTTATCATGATCATACAGCTTGTGTGTAGACACTGTGGGTTGTTTGGGCAGAAGATGGAGGAAGGTCAACGTCTGAAATGAAATGCCCGACAAACGTCGTCCAGTGGCGGTGCTTCCTCGACAAAAATGTTGCAACTTCCTCATTAAGCATTAGACACGCTCATTTGCATGTTTTCCATGCAGTTCTGTGGCTCGAATTTAAAACACAGGCGATAGGTTGATCATGCATTTTAAAAACTTTGGTAAGCACTTTTAGGCCCAGAATTTGTATTCCAAGGGATAGCATCCAGGTGACAGAGGCTGCAGAACAAATTAGACCCCAGTTCCATGTCCATATTAATGGACTTTGTGATATGATGTTTTTTCATCCCTCTCTATGGTAATTCCAGGTTGGTCTCTTTCCCAATATCTCTTCGAAATTGACTCAAGTCTGGTGGTCACTGATGCATGGGGCCGCTTAACTACATTAACACACATGCATGCACGGATGCACACACACGCTCACATACACACACACACTCATGCACATACACACTTGCCAATGCTCATAACCTGCACTGACGACTGGCCTCTTTTGTTTGGTCTATTAGATTATGGTTTCTAATGGCAAATGGCAGCCCACTTACAAGGTTTTGACCAGAGGCTGTTTGGTAAAATACTGATGTGCTTTTAGCTCAGCCTGTTTGGAATGTAGGGCAATTTGCTTACACTGATGTTGCCTGGCCCTGAATGACCCCTTTCTTTGCTACTATCCAAGGTCAGAGCATGCACCAGTGTAGCAATTAGTATGTACATGAAATTACTGCTTGTCAGCAAATGTTACCTCATTTCCCTTTTAGAATATTCTCAGGTATTTTGTGTACTTTTTTTTTATTTCATTTTAGACAAAACTGGCTATGAAGAGCTATGGGTGCTTCAGTTACTTGCTTAGCATTCATTTTCAGTATTATGGTAACATTTGATTGATGTTCTGTCCTTCTCAGGGACCCATTGGACCAGCAGGCCAGGAGGGCAGACAAGGAGAAAAGGGATCCAAGGTAGGTTGCCAACCTTCTGACTCCCATATTAGCCTGGGTCTGGTTTACTAAAGCCTTTAATGTGTGCAAAAACTTTTAGTGTGTGCAAAACCAATAGTGCAATGCCTGATTGGTCAAGGAGCCTGCCTTACACTGGTGACAAGTCTCAATGCTGACTTTGAACACTGCATTGTCTCAGTACCCACCAAAAATTTGAATAAATCTGGACCACGTAGTGTCTAATCAGTGCTGAAGTCAAACAGAGAAAAAGTTGGCTAATGACTCCTAGAGGTATCATGTACCATGTTCAGTAAAATGTCTGTCCTGGTAGGTGTCCACCTGATATTCTAAATGACATAGCTGCACCCACTCAACCCCTTTTATATCCTAGTTAGGTGTATATAAGGATGTTTGCCATAGTTTAATAACACAAGGGATTTTTATATCAGATCCTGTGTATTGGCAGAAATTGGTAAATTAGTCTCGGCGGAGAAGCAGTGGGGTTCCTTGAGGCTATCAGTGGGTTTGATTGCTTTGTTAAAACCCATAACATGCCAATGTTTGCACAGCGGACTGGAATCAAATTGGAAAAACCTTTTGAATATAAGCCTTGATGAAAACATTTCTGTCTCCAAATCAGTTGTTTCAAAGGAACGCACACACACAAAAACTGACAAATCTTAGACACAAAACCTGCTCTTTTCTTTTGTTCTTACTCATTCTGTGTCTCTCATTCCTTTCATACACACACACACACACACACACACACACACACACACACACACACATACAAAGAGCACATTCAGTCCACATTGAGGTAAAGGATTAGAGTTGATTTGATGGAGACAAGACAAAGCCTGTGTGGTGATCCTGGAGTGTCAAATCCAGGCCTAATTGGTTGTCAGAACAATTTAATCCCCTCATCCTATCATCCTAGCTGATATGTCATCTCCTGGAACCTCAATACATAAAAATTCCCCATTGCTCTTCAAGGACAATACATGGGATCTGGCAACAATTGATCTGTTAGGGTCTTAGAAGTCCTGAAAACATCACCAGGCTGAGTTTTGTAAAGACGCTCAGTCCAGAATATCAAAACAGTCTGACTTTTGGATTCCAGATCACTTTAATTTTCAAGCAATTTTCAAGGTCTTCTTGTCACTGGTGCAGAGACATATTGGCAAAGTTCAAGCTAACACATATGATACAGTGACCGCAGGACTTTGCATGCATTGGGAAGGCACAGTAGCAAGTGTGCACTAGTGTAGTGCCATTGTGTACCCTGAAATATCAGGAATATTCAATGTCCTGGTGTCCTCTGTTTACAGGGAGAAGCTGGAGCTGAGGGACCAGTTGGCAAAACTGGACCCGTTGGACCTCAGGGACCTCCTGGAAAGGCTGGTGCAGAGGGTCTGCGTGGAATCCCTGGGCCTGTTGTGAGTGCATTTTGCTGAAAATCCCTCAAATTGTATGCCACAGGTCATTCGGTATTTTTATGGTGCATACACAGAAGGCAGTCTATCAGTTATACCATATTTCCAATGGTGTATAAATTGTATGTTTAATGCAGAAAGCTCATGTTTGAGGAGTACTATTCCAAAATGTTATGAATACATTCTGAAAGTTTACGATTCCCTGAAATGTATGAAATCATTCAGCCTCTCTAGAGTATAATTCATTGTGCAGAAGCATTTGCATTTTGTCAGACAAAGAATTAAGGCACTTACCATCCATTGATTGCTATAATTTGTTTTATTTTGTGCTGTCAATCATTTTGCAAGAGAATGTTTTCCTTTTTTTTTTTAATACATTTTGTAAGTGAACTCTTGGTTTATTCTCAGGGTGAGCAAGGACTTCCTGGTGCTGCAGGTCAAGATGGCCCTCCTGGACCTCTTGTAAGAGACTGTTTCTCTGCTTTCCCAGTAGAACATCCAGTCGAGTGCACAGCTCTTCAGTAGTGTATCTTTGAAGTCCCACACTGTGCAGAATGCATGCCACTGCTGTACCGCGGGCCCATCTCTAAGAGGGCTTGTTTGTAAAAATCAGTTCAGTCAGCCAACTCATATGTAAAGTTTATGGAAAGCTTGCATAACACAGATAAATACAATGCTTGTTTGGTATCTCTGACCATGTCACTCCCTGTGGCCCACTTTATGTGAACAAAGTAGGAAGTGACAAGAGACTAGCTTCGCAGGCCACATTTCATTTTCTGTACCATTTTCAGGTGTTAATAAGTGTTGATTGCACTCCTGTAAACAATGGCAGTGTTGATTATAGCACTTAAAGAGTTAAATTAACATTGACAACTGCAGTCTTCTGAGAGATCTTTTTATTTATTTATTTTTGTTATACCAGGTTTGCTCTAATAACATTCAATACAGTATTGTTTACAGCAGCGTGTATGCTGGATAGATACAGGATATGCACAGGAATTGAGACTTCGGCGACGGCTGTCACTGTGTAATAGTTTTAATTCATTTCCCTGACAGCTGTGCTTGACAAACCGATTTTCTTACTCCGCAGGGACCCCCTGGACTCCCTGGTATGAAAGGTGACTCTGGCTCCAAGGGAGAGAAGGCAAGACATTATTATGATGCTAATCTCAAATTGCCTCATTGTGCATTTCTCCTATCTGCTTATGCACCTTATCTGAAGCTTCCAGAATAAGCAAACATCGAGGTCTATTGCCTCCATCTCTTTGTTCACTTTCTCCCAGTGAGATGAAGAAAGGTTTCACTCCATGGAGTTTTCACACAGTGATTTAATGCAGTGGATGAATATGTATAAGTCTGATAATATCATCTTCATAATGGTCATTGGTTTAATGCCAGCATGCAGTAGTCAAATGGGATAGAAGCAGATGGCCATAACTCTGTCTAGCAGCAGGTGCTGAGGCAGACCACTATTGTTAAATATGACGACCACTATAAACACACTAATTATTTATAGGCAGAACTAAGACAGTACTCTGGTCCTCTGGCAAGACATTGTTCTCTTTGAATCAAGACTTTCATTTTCTTAACACTTACGTGGGTTGTGAATGGACATTAAACTTCATCAGATATGAAAATAGCTTTTTTGTCAAGCAGATAATTAGTATAAATATTGTTTTTAGCTTCTGTTTTTGCTTCCCTGCTTGTGTCGCTCTTTTTGTGATTTATTCTCTTCTCTACCTCACCCCAGGGTCACCCAGGTCTAATTGGTCTGATTGGACCCCCTGGTGAGCCTGGAGAAAAGGGAGACAGAGGTTTGCCTGGACCTCAGGGTACTGCTGGTGGCAAGGGTGATCCTGTAAGTCGACCCGTGTGTCTAGGAGAATTATGTTTTCTTAGGTAGCTGGGGTATCCATTGGAATGTAACTACACTGACTTCATAAAAAAAGTCTTGTATAGTTGACATTTGTGAAGATATGTTTATAGCTTGTGATACCATCACTGCTGGGATTAGGGGTTAGGTTCCCAGTGGGGTTACCTATGCTAAAAAGGTATGCAGTTGTAGTACTGTAAGGCACTGTGGACAAACACATCCATCATATATTTCTTAAATGGGACATCCTTTCATTGTATTCTGATTGATATCTTCTGTCATAAGGGTATCTCTGGTGCTGGCGGTCCTCTCGGTCCCCCTGGTCCTCCTGGTATTCCTGTAAGTTTCACTCCCAGTCAAACAAGCCATATGTTTATTCATTCTGTCACATCATCACTGTTGTTCATCTCTCTTAATAATGCCTTATCTACAGGGCCCTCAAGGATCTAAGGGATCCAAGGGATCAACCGTAAGTTTTGATTTTCTTTCTTCAGTGTACATTTACTGCTGTGTGTCTCATTGGACTGAGTTCCCTTTTATTTATACTCACAATCCCTTGGTTCCTTTCAGGGTTCAGCAGGTCAAAAGGGAGACCCTGGAATGATTGGACCACCTGGACCACCTGTAAGTTAACTGTTGAATTTAGTGTTTAAATATTAATAGATTGAAATGTCTAATGTGCCTACACTCATAAATGCTGTGAGGATGCTCTTAAGATGAGGCAACGATTGTATAAAGATTAGAGAAAGCTGGTGAGGCGTCATTGATCAAGACATTTAATCCCCAACAGAGTAGAAGATTGGACTCTTCACAGTCTTGAATGTATGTGCAAATGTATAGAGGGGCGATGCCTACAAAGAGCATGCATGATACAAAAGGTCTCTCTTGATAGTACAAGATGATAATAACCTACTCCTGTTAAAGGTGACCTTCTCCTGTTATGACCTTTCACCTCTGTCCCACAGGGTCCCCCTGGTGACATCATCCAGTCGCTGCCAATCCAGGGGTCCTCCCGGAAGACCAGGCGGCAGGCAGAGATGCAGCAGGACGAGGCCATGGCCGACTACGGTATGGACGCCATGGGTATGGAGGGAATGGAGGACGTCTTCGGATCCCTCAACAACCTCAAACAGGACATTGAGCGCATGAAGTTCCCCATGGGCACTCAGGACAACCCCGCCAGGACCTGCAACGACCTGCACCTCAGCCAGCCTGACTTCCCAGATGGTGGGTGGAGATCTTATTTGTGTCCCTCTTAATTTTAATAATAAAAAAAGTCCAACCGAGTAGCAATATACTAGAATTTGTTGTAGAACTGTAGTGGTAGTATTGGTTTATTGTGATGGTAGTAATACTTAACTTATCCTATAGCAGGAATTGCAGTGAAACGCAAGTGATACAGTCCAGACAGAACAATCAGAAAATTGCTCACAGAAATATGAATAGTGCTCAGTGCCCTTGCTATTGAAAAACCACAATAGGATGGGTCGGGTTCATTCCAAGCCTCGCCTGTACACATTTTGCCAAATAGAAACCTATTGGTGAAATAACTCGTGTGGCATCGGTATGTTTTATGAAAAGATGATGAGTGACCTTGCCTAGGACGCTCTGCACTGCAGACAAGAAAAAAAGAGTAGTAAAAAAAAGTGACATAGTTTATGAAGACTGAAGGTCAAAAGGTTGTACAATAGTTGAATACACGTGGGAACAATGGAAGTAGAGTGCATTATTCTCCATTTTCAATCAACAAGAGCACATAATATAAACCTTCTAGAGAACCGAGGCAGTAGAAAACACCACTGCATTCAATCTTGTGTGTGTTTCTCTCCCAGGTGAATACTGGATTGATCCAAACCAGGGTTGCATAGGAGATTCTATCAAGGTGTTCTGTAACTTCACAGCAGGAGGAGAAACCTGCATCTTCCCAGATAAGAAATCCACTGGAGTACGTAATGAACAGTGACTGTTTTCATTCATATAGTACCAGGTCTGGATCAAATGGTAGTTGCAAATAATTCTGTGTGTTTGTGTGATCTTAGTACCAGATGGGTGGGTGTCGCCTCATAGGAAAGTACAATTAGAGCCAGAGAGCCACTATAGACCATCACAGGAAAATATTTGAAAGTAACTTGCAGGCTTTCTGTCTTTCTTTTCTACCACTGACAAAGTTGACAAAGTAACCAGTTAGTTACTATAGCCGACACTATCTAAAGTAAACCCCACCCATGTGATCATTAAAGGAGCTAAACACTAAAAATTACTAGCAAATACTACAACCAATTACTACAATACTGACATCCTTAGAAGTAAAATGTTTGTCACTAATTTAATTATTTGTTTGTTGTCTACAATAGGTTAGAATATCCAACTGGCCAAAGGAGGCTCCAGGTTCATGGTTCAGTGAATTTAAACGTGGCAAAATTGTAAGTCAACCCAAAATGACATTCCATTTTCTTGACATTTTTTTTGTACTACTCAGTAGACATTCACATTCTTTCTCAGAAATTTTTTTTTTCCAATTTTGCTAGTTTATCAGACACTTTGTGTCAGTGCTCATCTAGAGTAAGTTTTCCCACCCACTCACTCACTCTCTTTCCTATCCTCCTGTCATACATCCCCTCTCCTGCTCCCTCCTCACCTCTTTTCCTGTTATTTTCCCCCTCTTCCTTTCCTTTGGTCCACCCTCCTTTATTCCCTCTTCCCCTCTCACCCTTTTTCCTACCTCCAACTTTTTTCCTGTCTTCTTCCCCTTTCCTTCTGTCCCTCCTCATTTTCTCCATCCTTCATTCCCTCTGCTCCTCCCTCCCTTTTACCCTATCTCCGTCTTTCCCTCCCTCTTTCCCTCTCTCCCTCTCCATCTGTCCCTCAGTTGAACTACGTTGACATGGCAGAAAACACCATCAACACGGTGCAGATGACCTTCCTGAAGCTGCTGAGCTCCTCGGCGCGGCAGAACTTCACCTACATATGCCATCAGTCTGTGGCCTGGTATGACGCCAAGGCCGACAGCTACGACAAGGCGCTGCGCTTCCTTGGCTCCAACGATGAGGAGATGTCCTATGACAACAATCCCTTCATCAAGGCCCTGTCAGACGGCTGCTCGGTAAGCAGACATTGTTTATCTTTTTCCCATTTATTTTTAAATCTAACCTTTATCTCTTATTCGAGAGGGACCTGGACTACATTCACAATTGGACACAACTAAACAGTATGTTTAAAAGCAGCACTGGCGAACAAACCAGCATTCTCATAAATATGTCACCTGCTTATAGACAAATATCAAATAGAAGTACATATAGGGTAAGCAAGAATTCAATGAAATGCAAAGTTACTGTGTGAGCATGTAAAAGCAGACCAGTGGCAGACCAGCAGGATCCATTGCCAGGCCTAATTACAGTAGATCTTGGCTAAGCTAAGAGGCAGTACCTTAGTGATTCAGTCTCACTGGATTATATGATGCTTTGTAATTAAAATAATAATGCCTAAGACAATCCGTTTGTGGTTTGCAGAGTGACAGTTTGGGCTTTTTCTCAAACAAATCCTCCAGTCCAAACTGCACAGTGCAGTGATGAGAGGGAAATTTATTGTCTAAAAAACAAAAGAAGTTTATGATATTGCAGCTCATACTTAATAACTAGTGTATACTAAAAATAAAATTGGATTGCTACTCTTGTCCTGCTGCCACATTAATAATGCTTTCTTTACTTTTGTTATGTCTTTCAAAAGATTATTTATTAGACATGGAGTAAAATGCAAAAACTCCATGCATTTCTGATTTTTATACATCATGTTCCCTCCTATGGCAACTCAACATGTAAATATAAAGATTGTGAGAACATAAATCCTTTTCTCTCCACCCTCCTAACCCCCCAGCTGAAGCAGGGCTACGCTAAGACGGTGATGGAGATCAACACTCCTCGCATCGACCAGGTGCCCATCATCGACGTCATGCTGAATGACTTTGGGGACCCCAACCAGAGGTTTGGCTTCGAGGTCGGCCCCGTCTGTTTCCTCGGCTAGACACGCCCCACCCCCCTCCCCGCTGAAGGACAGGGTCAGAGGGCACATAATAACACCCACACGCTGAGATCTGACAACCTTCACCTTCTCTCCTCGCGAACCAAACCTGTGTTTTTTTTTGTGACCAAGAAGATCCACTCAAGCCCGGAGAAGAAGATTATTGCCCCCCGGCCCCGTCATGAAAGCATTGACCAGGGGAAACTACTCCTCGCCCTTGTAGGGCCAGAATCACATGACTGAAACTTAGAAACGGGAGTGACATCAGGAAAAGGACATTTGATGCCGTGGCGGACAGTGGCGCACTTTTA
>OMKZ01043041.1:0-22463 GCA_900302535.1 Neoniphon sammara
AGCCTAAATGGTGCAGGTAACACGGGCTAATAACGGATTTTCCACACAGCACATTTTGCTTGTTAACACGCAGTAAAAATTCTGTTTTTGAACTTGTGCATTATATAGTTTGGAGCAGACCACCCAAATGACAGAGAGCGTTGGTACCATACATTTGGGCCACTGGGCTCTATGCTAATAAATATTATTAGATAGATAGATAGATAGATAGATAGATAGATAGATAGATAGATAGATAGATAGATAGATATGGGAATTTGTTGGTAACTATTCACTCCGGCTATAGGAAAATTTCAAGGAAGAGAGGAACTGACTAATAAACATGGTTATTATTTGTTGTTAAACCAGCCAGCGCCACAGTCAGTCACGACCTTAAAACAGGCCTGTTGAAAGAGGAGTCACGACCATCATCCTACATCCTGTGCCTGGCAGCAATAAAGCTTTACTTTTTTTTTTTTTTTTTTACATCTTAAAATGAAAGCGCATTGTTCTTGTAATAGATTTAGGGTGCCTCAACACATATTTCAGATCGAAAATAACTCTTTCAAAATTACCAGTGGGGAAAAAATAATTGAACCATGCTGACTGAAGATTTATGTTTAATGAGCTTGTGACTCATGATAATTAGTTTGATTTTTATATGATAGAAAACTGAGTAGGTACATAAATGCATTGATGAATCTAAGGACATGAATTTTACACTAACAGATCAGAATGCGCACTTGATAATTCAATAGTAACAATTTCTACGACTTTGGAAAAATTGCGTTATTGGCCTAATAAGCAACATATCTTAGTGACTGTTTAATTGAAGAGTAAAGCGTTTTGCAAAATAAAACATTTTTTATTTATAGGCAATACAGTATATTCATGTATCTTACTTTTTACAATCTCATGAAGGAATAGGTGACAGTCACATGCAAAATCAAGGGACCAGAGACCTATAACAAGGGAGTATGAATGAAAAAATGGCGGGCCCACTCCTTTGTTTATACACGTTCCTTGGTTCATGCTGTAACTCAGTGAAGGCTCTAGTTGTATTTTAGCAGTGGATTAGAAGATAAATGCTGTTTTTTCTCTTGAATTTCTAATGGCCCTTTGTGGGACTCTCATGGGCCGAGATGGCATTTCCTAATTCAGATGACTGTGAATCAGTGTGAATAATCAACAGAAGCCAATTGTTTAACAGGGATTGTTTTGTATAAAATTCGTAATGACTGTACTCTCATTCATTTAACAGTTGGGGTGTGTTATCCTTTGTGGTTTGACTATCAGACAACAGAAACCTAAATTTCAATTTTACTGAGTCCTTAGACTGGTCTCAGGTCAAAGAGCAATGTGAACATCACACAAGAAAAAAAGAGTAAATAAATAAATCAATACCGTTATGCCTGCCTGTTGGATAATGTTTTAAAAAAAGTGAATTAAAAAAGAAATAAAGAATAAAGTTACCATGTATCCAGCTGTCTCAGACACCACAAATTTTGTTGCGCCAAAGTAGACATTAGCTTTACTTGGTAAATCCTATCTTTCAGCCAGTTGATGTTTACTTAACTGCCAATTCTGAGAGGAAATTATGTGAGTAAACTGAATCAGTTTCTAACTTTAGATTTTCAGAGTCATTTTAAAATGAGGATAAAAAAAGCTGAGTGAAACTGAACCCTATTCATACACATCAAACCATGAAACACACCACTGCCCAGAGCTATGTATTGGGTTTGAATAAGTCTGAACCACTTCATAGACATTTTATCCAAAGGACCTTGCATTGTTATGAGTTCATACATATTGTTTAGCATGGGGTTTCACCAGTGGGAATTGAACCTCTCACCCTGGCAGTGCTACTGTGTGTAAATATCTTGCTGTACCAAAGTGAGACTGAAATATATGCTGACTATCCCGCCATAGTGTATATTCCATCAACAGTGGTTGCAGTGATATAATAAATTCCATGGCTGCCAAAGAAATGACTCTGTACCATGCCTATGTTCCCATTCAGCGCTGGTTGCGGCGGTTCGGCATGATCCGAAGAGTTGCGGTGCTTTCTCGGGTCATGAGGCGCGTCACCTGCTCCAGACTGAGTCCGGCGACCGCCTCGCCATTCACCTGTAGAATCTCATCCCCAACGCCCAGTAGTCCCACGTAGAGGCCCTCGCCAGAGCCGTCACCCACCTTCTCTACATATACACCTGGTGGAGAGAGAGAAAAAGGAGGGGAAAGCAAGGAGGGAGGCAGGCGAAAGGGTGAGGGTGAAGGAAAAGGGTGGATATGCAAGTGGCAGCAAAAATTTGGAAACAGGGTAGAATTGGAATCGGAAGAATTGCATGAAAAACAGAAAAGATGGAGTTAGAGGGAAGGAGACATAGGTTGTATTAATTGTATCATACTTGTTTTAGGAGTGAAGCAAAAGGCAAATTTACATCTGTGGACAACAAGGTTTCTGTTCTGTTCTATTCTATTCTATTGGAAGATAACTCTTGGCTAAGAGATCAGAATAACACACAAAATAAACAAACAACTGCAAAGTCAGGCTCTGGTAATGAATGAAATGAAATGATCTGAGTACAAAGGGAATGTGTATAGACAAATTACCAGTGTCTGGTCGACCTTTGCCCCGTGAGATCACAAAACCAAAGGGAACATTGGGGGGTCTGATGAGCTCGAGGAGGAGGGTCCCATCAGGAAACGCCTGGGCGACCCGGCCCACTGGACGCACCACTCTGGAGGCCAGTACATCATCAGCACTCAGGGCTCTATCAAGCTCCAGCTGAGGACTTTCAGGGCTGTTGTAGTAAAAATACAAAGATGTTTACATAGAAATGGCTACAGCGTAATGTTAGTTTTTAAACAGATGTCTTTTCTTTTTTCTTGTTTGTGCCTCCATCTCTGTCTTTCTCTGCCTGTGCTTCTGTTTGAAACATACCTGGGTGCCAGGCCATACGGTATCTGTACCTCTCCTAGTATGGTTGAACGCTCTGTTCTCCTCTCCAAACTTTGCACAGAGGCAGCCTTGCGCAATTGGGCCAGTGGCAGCACCTAGTGGCAGATATAAGACATTGCAGAAAACTGTCTTTGATATTGGCAAAATTCACCAGATCAGTCTCTGCCACCTTACTCGCTTGGCACAGACAGCCCTCTAAAACTAACACGATTGTATTTGGTACCACACAGACTGTGATTGGCTGGAGCAGATAGATGTTTACATTTCCTGAGTGTACTACTGGAGTTGCCAAGAGGGCAACAAGGACAGTTACCACAGAGAATGGATGTAAACAAGGAAAATCTGGAAAGCATTAATTGTGTTGCAGGTGTTAGGCACTAAAGTTCGTAATACATGACAGACTTGGGTTGGTCCTCTGTGGAAAATAACTAGTAGAAAGATACGCCAAAGCAGAACTGAAAGTTTAAAGACATACAGCATCAAAATGTGATATTTTGCTCTTTGGGCCAAAATATTTTGAAAAGAAAAAAAATCATATCCTATATTGTACATGTTAAAGTGAAACAAACATGTGCATACATACAGTACACAGGTTCAGAACAGGACACCAGGTCAGGTCAAAACACAAATACGGAACAGTACCACATCTATGTCTCTCACCGTGTGCAGCGTCTGCAGTGAGGGAGTCCTCTGTATACGGATGGTAGGCTGTGGCCTGCGTGTGGGACTGGAGGAGGCTGAACCGACACGCGAGGCCGTGGGGATAGTGAGCTGTTCCATACTGCTAGACCGGCCGCCCTTCACCAGTCTGCCAACGCTGTTCAGACCGATGGAGGAGAAGAAGCGTCGCAGAGAGAGCTTGGGCCGCACATCACGCTCTGTCATTGACTTTCTATTAAAGGAGGATTATGAGACATTATCTATTTGATAGAAACATGGAACAAATTAGTTGGTAATGTTGACTGAATTATACCCTCCCCTAACCTATCAATAAGCACACCAGGGAGAGAGATTAACTGACTCAAAATGTAATGAAAATGTAAATAGAAACTATATTTGAAATGAAAAATTCCTTGAAACAATTTGTTAAAGAACACATATCATTGTTTTTGTATCCTACCACTGTCCTCATTAAGTTAAGATTTTCTTTTCCAGGAGAGGGCAGCATTATCTCATGCTATCTTAAAATTCACAGGATATTTTTAACAACAATATCTTGTGGACTGTAGGCCAGGGTTTTAATCTCCTAACCCCTGCCAGTGGTACGCTCAAGTAGCTTTGGGAACACAGTTGATAGGGGTGAGGGATTTATTGTCTGAGCTGTGACAGGCGCATTGTTATCTTAACTCACCGGGACCCATCAGAGTTGTCCTCCCATATAGCCTCGGCTTTCAGATGTTCTGCCCTCAGCAGCTCTGCTCTAAGATCTTCGGCCCGAGACAAAGCCAGGCTGCGCAGAACAGAGCGGCTCTCTGAACTGGAGCTCGGGTCTCCACCTAGACCTGCTGGTAAAAGAGGATATACTAAGCTGAAGATACAGGGCAGCTGCATGGATATATTCTTGAAAGATGATGTCACAGGTTTATTCGATTCAATTATATTCAAGTCTATTGAAAATACTTCAAATTCAAATTGGAGACCAAACTTGGCTATTGAAAAGGGCTGTCATAAAAGAGAAAAACAAATCTGTGTACACTGTGCACAGTGTACACAAAATGAAACTGAAGAGGAGGTACACTTCTTCTTACACTGACCTAAATGCCTTCCTATCAGAGATGAATATTTCCCCAAATTTCAGAACCAAATTAAAGATTTCCCTGGACAAGACTAGACAAAGAAAAGATGAAAATTGCTTTAGTAGCGCAGAGCCACACTGACACTGCTGTAAACTTTATATATCAGTGTCACAAACTGTAGGTCAAAAGTACATGAGACAGCAGCCATAGAGGTAAACCTAATAATCTCTGAAATGCTCCAGATCTGTGTGATATTCTGCCTTGACATATATATTTTTTCCACACTGCAAATGTAAATATTTAAAATGATACTGATTTACTCTATCTATCCTGTGCACATGTCATATCAGTTCTTGCTGATACTATGAAACCTTCGGAAAGACAAGTAATCTTGTCATGCTAATAAAGTCACTCCTATTCTATTCTATTCTATTCTTGCAATGTCTGAAGTTTTAATTCTGATTGTGTTCATTCCCTCCTCCCCAAAGCATATCCTCCACTTTTCCATGGTTGCAAATTCTCTCACAAAAAAGTATCACTCTGTAAAATGTAAACAGCAGAGAGCGCAGGTCTTCAACTACAACCATTAATATCTATCTATGGCTCCACGTATCCTGACTGACAACTCACCTGTCCCATCTGGAGTGGTGTCCCAAAGCTCCGCAGCTGGAAGATCTGGGGTGAGCCTGGCTGAGGAGTACCTAAGAGTGGAGGGCCTGATGCAGGACACCAGGCTGGCTGTTGTAGGGGTCCCTTGGGTTAAGGCCAATGGGGATTCCCTTCTTGGTTCTGTAGAGTCCGAATGCTGGCAGCTCCCCTCACTTCCCTGATTTGGGGTCATTTGGAATTGAACTGTGGACTGACCTGTGGCAGCGCGGTTCTTTGAGCTTGACTTCAGCGCTGACTTTATGGGCAGTGCTGGGGCCGGTGATTCCCTGAGGCCACCTGATGCCTCCAGCAAATGGGGCTCCAGAGCTATGGGGCTGCCAGGAGCAAAAGAAACAGTTCTACACATGTTGGCCCTGTTTCTGGGATTAGAGTTGCGTCGCTGAGCCCACGATGGACCGTAAGGGCCATGGCCAGACTCCAGCCGGCTCTCTCCTTTCCTGCTCCTTCTTCTCAGTTTCCCAAACCCTGATGCTCTCCACCCTGTGCCACTCTCTTTATTTTCCCCCAAAACATAAGCACCTGCAAAAGTGACTGTTAAAGGTGCTTTAGGACGAGTGCTCACTTCTGGTTTGTTTGGAGGCACCCAGCGAGGAACTGTCTTTCCCCGCGCATCCTCAGGATTGCCAGGCTGTTGCGGCTCAGAGTTTTGTGGTTCTAATGGGACTGATGGTGGTTCCCTGACTATGGAGCCACATGCCTCACATTTCTTCACCACCACTATTATCTCTTTTATCACAGTTGTAGTTTCACCACTGACGCCGATATCCTCTTGCCTCTGTGAAGGAGGCATGGAGACACTTCTTTGGTTTCTGCTCCTCTCTGAACCACCAGTAATAGAATCTGTGCTACCTTCCTTCTTAGTCTTTAACTTTGGGGCCCCGGGCCTGCCACGTTCTCTCAGTCTATCCAAGTACCGAGACTCAGCCTCTCTCTCAGATTCATCCTCAAAGCGTACCCGTGTGGGTGAGCAGCCATATCGTCTAGGGCGACCACCCTGCTCACTGGGTGAAGTGTCTCTGTTGTTCGGGACGAGGAGAGGACCAGAAACAGATGGAGCCGTCTGATCTTCTTTAGTTTGAACAACAGCTTGCTGCACTGGTGTGGGATTGGGAGGGGCAACTTGTGGTTTCTTACTGCAGGAAAGAACAGAGAAGTGCATTTATAAAGCAATAAATTTGGTCTGTAAGAAGGTTACAAATGTGTTTGATTAAGTTACAAGTTAGTCTTTGAAAAAGAGGCAAAAGTTAAAGTGAAAGTGAATAAGAATCTCAGTGATCACTTAGGAATTTGGGGTATTGTGATGACATTCTCAAACAGCATAATCTCTTCTATGCATATTTATATGGCTCCGATTTTTGGAATAAATGTTTCTGGTAAGCTCACTCAAGAAGATAAATGAACTATAAGGCAACAAGTAATGAGACAGTGGCAGGCACAGCAACATCTGTCATGCAATCATGAATGTACCCATATTCAGCATGCATCCTGCATCCTGTGCAAATGTTCCTAATATTGCGTTGCGTGAATGCTTGCCAGTGATATCAAAGGGGATTTCAAGAACAAAACAGTAACAGAGAGACAGTGTGTGACGTGAGCATGATTACATAAACAGAATGAAACCAAACATCTCCACAAAATATCTGCTCTGTATTTGCAGTTACAAAGCACCATAATGGCTGCAAGGTTTTAACTTATTTTCAGTTATGTAATATTCACTTTGCCGAACAAAGACCAAGTGCAAGACAAGGAGACACAAAGCAGAGAGAAAGATTGATGAGGAGCCGAGAGAGACATATGGGTGGGAAGCTGGAAGATAAAGAAACAAAAGGGGCCCAAAGGCAGAGACAGTGGTAACTACAAAGTCATTTTCAGAGAGACTAGAGAACTGACGGGTCAACAAATGGAAATTTTTGTCATAACACTGATTCACTGCCCACTTATACACACAAGTGCACACTCAGCATGAAAGAAATGAAAGAATTGACTAACGTGCAATTTGTAAAGATGCATGGACAAGATGTCATAGCTAATGTAGGCAGATATAACTAACTTACGTGTTGCACCTCTGATCGGAGTGGGAGCGTCTGGGGGGCCGATCACCTTTGATGTGATTGGACCGAGCTTTGAGTCGCGCTCGCTCCAAAAGACGTTTGGCTTGCTCATGTCTCGGGCTCAGAGGAAGCTCATCGGTTATTACAAAGAGTGACCTGAAGAAAGAATGAAGGAATAAATAAATAAATATAATGAGGAAGAGAGGGAGGGAAAAGACTGGAAAACTGGGATCAAAAGCAATAATTTTGCTAGTGGAGAGAGTGAGATTGAGTGTATGAATGAACTCCGGTGAACATGTGATTAGACTGGATTATATCTCTGTCTTTCCAGGTGAAGCATTGCTTGCAACATTGACCATATATTTCCATGTTCAACCCAATCACTGGACATTGGATGAAGTCTTAAAATGTACAAACTGATCTTGTGTGTTGACATATCCACAATACTCATATGTGCCACAGATAGACTTAGAGTGAATTGAGCTGCATGTTCCTAAGCCGTATTATGTAATATCAGATAGATAGACTGGGGCGGGGCACTGGTGGTGAGCCGCAGAGAGGAACGCTATGCATCCATCCATCCTTGCACCCCCACTAAGCTGCTCTGCATTGTGCTTCACCGACTGGACTTGTCTTTATCCCCTTGCCCAGTGATAAAGATAGCATGATACACCAGCCATGTGGATTATCCTTGTGATGGACAGGGTGTGATTCATTCTCTCCTGTGCGTCAGGAGCAGGACATGAAATGTTTCTGTCAATTTTTGTTTGCACTGTCAATGTTTTATCCCAGCATCGTGGCGGAATGTGTTATTATTACAAAGCTTATGTTAGTATCTGAATTATGATCTCAATCAAATCAACAATGAGTCATGAGCCACACTTTATATTCAGAAATTGGAGAAAAGTGCTTATTATTTAGCTGCAAATGTCTAGAAAAAATAAATGTGTAATGTATATTTCCTTAAGATTGTTCTCCAAAGCCTCAACTGCAGCTTTTTTATATGAATTAATCCCTATGGCCTTTAAGGCATATATCGGGTTTATTTTCCAAGTTCATTTTAGTCTGGTGTCTCATCTACATATGGCAAGTTTTTAAGAGCAACTTACTTTTACTTTTGAAATTTGCAAGTGAAAACTTCACACTTGTACATTCACATGCCAAGACAAGTAGCATCAGGACAAGTTTTAGGTTAAATGTTCAAACAGAATCTCGGTATCTTGTAATCTGTAGTCATCCATGTACTACATCAAAGTGATAAACGATGACACTATCTACTGAGAAATTGAAAAAACAAAGCAATGTAACATTTTGTAGTAATGCTTAAACAACACAATTGAAAGGAACATCGGGTCCTATATATCAGTTTGATAGATGCAGTGAACGGTGCCAGTAGTGAGTTAGTACTGCCTCATAGCAAGAAGGCACTGGGTTCATTGCTCTGGTCCTTTCTGTGTGGAGTTTGCATGTCACCACATGTTCATGTGGGTTTCCTCCCCCCACCAAAGACATGCAGTTCAACTGAATAACAGCTTCAGTTTGTGAATGATTTTTTTTTTTTTAATTGAAAATAAATAAATAAATAAATAAAAGCGTTCTCAGCTGAATAGTCTATTTCCTTTTTTCAATCACACATTCAATCCCTCTTAAAAATAATCCTCTTGTCACATGTGTATATTTTCATTGTGCAAGACAAGGGTGACAAAAATGGAACATTTGGCGATACTAACTCATTGCTTTACTCCAGTATAAAAAAACACAAACACATGCAAACTCTAAACTGCAACAAGTAAAGCTGTGAGAGGAGAACTCATGAAGAGAGGATATAAATAGAGCATAGGGGCTGCATGTCACTCTCTCTGCCACAGACATTAAGTACAGAGCAATGCGTTGCTCACCTCGCGCAGGGTTCAAGCTCCTGAGGGAGAAGGGTTGAGTCTGAGTTGTTGATCAAAACCCCATAGTCACCTGGGAGTGGCATAAAAAAGAGGAGAGAAAAAGTACAAATCTCAGCAGATCCATAGATGTAACAGACTGTTTATAGTGCCTCGCGTTCTCAAATAGCAATACCACAAATAAAAAAAATATATGCATTTTGTGTCTCAGGATAGAATACAAGACTAATTAGGCTGTTAATTAAAGGAGAACACACCAGAACTATATTCAAGTAAACATCAGTTCAATATACAACTCCATGGAGAATCAATTGGAAAGTCTGGATAAGACTGTGAGAGTACCTAAGTGATCTTCTAGAGATATGGGAAAATTTCTGGCTTAAAAATCTTAATACAAACTGAATTTTTGGTGAGAAAGCTCTGAAAAGCATTCAGCATGTTTTCATTCAATTTACACGAAAGAGTTCCTGTCTCGGTTCTTAAGTTTCTCATTTTGTGAAAGAAAATGATTACGCTCACAAACCTTGACAAAGCTGTCCATCATAAAGGAAATAGCGCATTAAGTCTTAAAAGGATTTTTAATTTGGCAAACACACAGTATATTCAATGCTTGTCATGACTGCGTATAGTGCAAACCCCACTGCAAATAGAGCCGTCAGCTGCAATGCGATCCTTATGCAAATGCAAATATTGAGGTGATCTGGTCTTTGAACTAAACCATAAACCTTCATAACATTAGATTCAGTGGCAGTCTCATAGTTTATCCCTGACTGATCCTTTTAATGTCCATCAAAACCACAGAGGTTATGCAACCAGTGGCAGAAACATAGAGGCAGATTTCACAGAGGCAAGAGGGAAAAAAACATGTGATCATTGTGGATTTACTGTCATGCACCTTCATGTCTGGCACTGACCTTCCATCTGATATTGACATGCTCAGCACGTACACATGCTGCAGACATATACAGTGTATTACAGACACATATTATGTAAAAATGTATTATCTCATTGCCCTACACAAAGACATCCATCGGCACACAGACAGATACAAAAGCAGAGACACTTCCCCCACCACTCAGACTGCTAATAATAGCAACACCCTCATGCACATCTGTTCATCTGACATCTGTTCAGCCAGGGAATCAGCCAGGTTATACATGGTCTGTATAGTACAGACAAATAAGTAATCGTATAAGGCACTTCAGACAACCTGTGCACCTGGAAAGCACCGTAAAAAGACCATCTGAACTAAAGCTGAAAAAAGGCTTTAGAATTTTTTGCTTGCAACAAGTGCTGTTCAAACTTTTTGAAACAAAACAATTGCAAAACAGATTTCTTGCCTCCACTTATATTTGACAAGCAGTGTGATCAAATAACTAGGACCAATGTTCTTTTTTGGGGAAAAAAAGTTTAAAACACTTTATTTTAAACCTTTATTTTGGCCTGTTGGCTGTGTATCAGACATCGTCTATATCAGCACACTCCCTTTGATCCACTCATTTACTGCTCTAACCTCAAGTCAAACTTAATGATGATATTTTCACCCACTAATTCCAAGGTTTTTGCAGAGATTCACATTTAAAAGTGTGACATTAAACATGTGCAACTTCCCCTAGAAAGACCTACCTTTGCAGTCCACTCCGTATGTTTCGTCTCCGTAGTGACCGGAGCTCTCTCCAGCACTCTGCTCTCTCTCCTCCCTGCTGCTGTGTTGTCGTCTGTCCTTTAACTTTGCATAGGCCCTCTGCTTCACCTCCGCCTTCTCGTCGGCAGAGAGCATCCCACTTTGTGAAGATACACTGTCCCAGCTGCCAGACTTGCACAATCCCTTGCCTGGATCAGTCGCCTCTGCCTCCTTCTGCTCATACCTGTCCAGGTAATAGTCCAGACTGTCTGAGTGCTTGAATTCTGATGGTGCATCGCTGTCATCCGCTGCACTCCCTACGTCACTCCCGCTCCCGGCCTCTGCAGGCTTAGGCCTCCTCTGAGGCTCTGCCACTGCTGCTGTCTGAGTGTAGTCCTTCAAAGGTATTGAGGAGGGTAAGTTGTGAGGGCCCACCCCGTTGAGAAGCAACGTCTCTGGGCGTGCCACTCTCCAGAATCCCTTTGGCGGCGCCCAGTGTCTGGACGATGTGGATGATGTAGACGAGGAAAAGGAGGGTGTCGTAGAGGCAGAGGTGGAGAATAAGGAGAAGGAAGGAAGAGGTGGTGGACGAAGTGGTGGATTGTCTTTGCTGCTGCTCGAATTATCAGACAGGAGACTCTCCAGACTGGCCCCCTCCCCTAGACCACGAGGCTGACCTGACAGACAACTGACCTGGTCACCACTTTTTTCATCCTCCTCTGCCCCCTTTCCCATCGCCCCCAGGCTCCCCTGCTCCTCCTTTTGTGCTTCAGCAGGAGGGCTGTGGATCTCTAACTTGACCTGCACCTCTACCTCCTCATCCTCCTCACTGCTGCTTGAATTCTTCACAGAGCCAGATCGCCAAGCGGGGGCAGGGAGGGACACCTGACCCTTCCCTCGGGCCGTCTGTCTGAGCAAGACTTCAGATGAAAGCTGCCCAATTGGCTGGCTTACTGGGACCTCTGTGCCCACCTTCTCTCTTTCTTTCTCTCTCTCCTTTCCTCTCGGCCTTCTCTGTGTGAGTGCCTTCACCTTTGTCTGTAGTGCATGCACAGCTGAACTTGGGGGAGGGGGATATGAGGTGCCCAAAGAGGGTGAGGGTGAAATATGCTGAGGGACAGAGCCAGAAAGGAGCCCCCAGGAGCTGGGAAGCCCGGAAGGTGAAGGGGAACTGATGGGGACAGATTTTTCTTGGATATTATCCAGCACCCTCTCCTCCTCCATTGGCTGGTCAAACTCAGAATAATGGTGTGGATGGACCTTGGATGAAGAATTAAGTCACAGTTTTCATACACAAACAGCTAAATCCTCCATTCACATCAGTTCTACAACTCCTATTTCTGACAACGTGATAATACCAGAAAATATGTGATCGGCCGGTGAAGAGATATCTAATGTGGACTGTTGCTTTATCCAATGATTACTTCACAGTGTGCAGGATAATCCTCTGGAATGAGAATAAGCGACCGCTGCGTGCTACTGAACCCATACAGAAGCCCTACGACATTAAACAATATCAGATTGACTTTGTGTTTTTGTCAAATACAATAATGCAAAATGAATAAAACTTCCCCAAAAGCCCACTCTATTTATTTGCCATTAATCAAAAATGTAAAAAAGCAGACGCGCGTTTAAATTTGTTAATTATTCAGCCTTGACAGGATTTGAAAATAGTTTCAAATTTATGTAACCACTGTGATCCAGATCGCTGGACACAACCTTTCTTTTGGCTAGAGGTGAATCAACGAAACATAATTAGCCTAAAATGATTGACGGCGGAGGAAAACAAACTGAACAGGATTCACGCGGGCATTCAAAAACGTAAATAAATACAGACAACAAAGAGTATTCGCTTACCTGGATATTCAGTGAAAATTATATCCTCCTTCAACGCACAGTTGAGTTGATCATCACGAGAAAGTTACAATACGTTATGATGACATTACAACGCGGCTGCCTTAATTCCAATAGGCACAGGCACGATCCTCCGCAACCCGCGTCTGCCAGTGCGCATCCTCAGGTCGGTCGTCAACATTTGCAAGAAAACGGAGCAACTTTCCCCCCTGGGTAATAACCAAATTAGACCCTCCACGATTTTCTCAACATTATGTTTTGCTTTTACATACACTGACTACTGCTCTCTGTCCAAGCAATGTCAAGCGAGCCGGCGGTCTCTCAATCATGATTGGTCTGGTAATCCCCTCAGAAATCAGAGGGATTAGACAAAAATGGAATACAAAAATGCCTGCTTTAATTTCGTCCTTGCCTCGCAAACTCGCTACTGACGAAGCTTTCTGTTGCGTAAGGAAACGCGGAGCACAAATGGCGACTATCCACAATAATAAGCCAATGTAAAAAAAAAAGAAAAGGGTTTAAGAAAACTACATAGCCTTAATGAGTTGCAAACAAAATGATATATATATATAAATCTCTAAATCCTGGAATATTTATGTGAACGATCTTAATGGTCTATATTGCCATATAACATAGCGATTTAAAAAGCGGTCTGATGGCAGACATGTCATTCAAACACTTGGTAAATGTCACTGACCCCCCTCCTCCCCCCAACCGCCTCTCTCTCAATCTGATTCTGTTCTCTTTCTTCCATACACACACTAACACTGTGTTAGTGTGTGTGTGTTAGACGGCCTAATCGGGGCAATGTTTGGCATGCCAGTTGTCACAATCCCCAGATGTGATCATTGATTCTGGCAGATGCTGTTCCCTTTTGCGTTGTGCATACAGTCTCCTGTCGGTAGAGGGTGCCATTGACACATACACGTAAACAAACACAGACTCACAGTGACACACACACACACAGAGACACACACACACATACACACAAACACACAACTTGCTCAGCTAGCTGTAACCGGCTAGCTCCGTTGTCGAGTTGACACCCTCCCCAAATCTTGGCAGCAGGAGAGCTGCACAGTCGACATGGCGACCAAGAAAATATCACATCCTTCACCTAAAGAAAGATGAAAATCTTCCAAGTGTTTTGGAACGAGTGAGTAGTGCTAAAAGAATACGCTAATTATACGGAGTGGAAATGATCAGTTAAAGTTGCATATTTTGCTTTAGTTAGCTACATTAACGACGCATAGCTAACAGCTACTTGCTAACACGGAAGGTAGCTAGCCAACAAGCAGCTAACGTTACTACTGGGAGGAGTAATGTTGGCTCGCTAGCGGGTTAGCTTTATGTGATCACTTTGAACAGAAAAGTCTGTTTCTCTACAGCTACTACACCTCAAAATATGACAGAAATGCGATCGACTGTGATTCCGAATCTTTAATTGGCACAATAGAGAAATAATGCTGCATATCTAAAGAAAATCAATACATTTTCAAGCAAGTTAGGTTGCTTGGTAGTTTCGGATGTTAGCTAGCGTTACATAATCTCGTTGTTGCAAGTCAAATGGCTCCACTTTTCAGTGTGTCACTGTGCTTCGTACCTATCGTTTCCTTGACCAAGTCACGAAAGAGTAATTATGTTGACTCTGAAATTGATTTGTAATCGTTGCTGTACTCGAAATAACGAGATGATCAATATTCAAACACTCAACACGAGCTTTTATTAAGTAATTGTTTTTGTAATCAAACGACGTTAGCGGGCTAGCCAAACTAGAAGACTAGCCACCCATAGCTTAGCTTGCTATCAGTAAGCTACATACAGCTAGCTAACGCTAACGTTGTTATCCAAAACTAGATGCAAACGAGAGTGCGTTACTAAGGTAATTTAACTTCAAGGCTACTGTAGCCGTCATAACTAGCCAATTTCTGACCGGCATTAGTCAGACTCAAAATAAACATTTCAAGCTTGATGCTAGTGTAATGTTATCTATATCAATTAGCGAATGTTAGCTACATATCTACTTAGCTTAGAGGTAGTTGGCTAACTGTTAGCCTCTCCAAGACCCTTTGTCCATAATCGTAGCGGCAACCAGCTCGCCTAAGTAGGCCACACAGCAGTTGTTGTGATCCTCCTCGGTTTCTTGTTCCCTTAGATTATTACTAGAATGCCAACTATGTCACTGTTAATTTTTATTTATTTTCTGTGTGGTGTACTGTTGTTACTGAACAGGGCAACACTGGCGAGCAAAGCCATTTTGAATTTCTAGTAATGGCAAACATTCTAAAAGAAACTCATTTTGTCGCCACACTGCCTTGGATGCATTTCCTCGTTACACTTTCAGTCAGTCTTGTTTTTAAGGTTATGTACATGTCAAATAAGCATATCAGTGCTCATAAAATTGGAATAGTGTTGTTGGAAGATCAAATATTACTCCCTGGAAACCTACAGTTTCCTTTTTGTGCAAGGTGTTAAACTAAAGTATATGAAGATGCACAATTTTAATATGCTTTGTCTTGTTCTTTTACAGTATTCATCACGCGATGTGATCCAAACTCCACAATGTTTGAGGACATTTGAGAACGATTGAGTTCGGAAGAAAATTTCCTTGATTCCAGTGGAATCTTCCTTATATATTATTATTATATTTTTTCTCTGTGTAAAAGCATATATACATTTACATACACACCCCCTTCAAATCCCTGCCACATTAGTCCCATCATCACTTAACCATGCCAGTGCAAGCCCCACAATGGACAGAGTTCCTGCTGTGCCCGATCTGCACGCAGACATTTGAGGAGACTGTTCGTCGGCCCATCAGCTTGGGCTGTGGACATACTGTCTGCAAGATGTGCCTGAACAAGTTGCACCGCAAGGCCTGCCCCTTCGACCAGACAGCCATCAGCACAGACATCGAGCAGCTACCTGTCAACACAGCCCTGTTGCAGCTGGTGGGAGGACAGGTGAGTGGTGTTTGTGTTTACTTGTTGGGCGGTTTTTGAAGATATGACAGGTGACACCATTTATGCACAGCCTTGTTGATGCCAGATGGTGGAGAATCATACAGACTTATAGATGTTTTTTGTGTCTGAATATAATGGACATTATACATGATGACAGTATGATTTGTGCTATAATTATTCTTTATAGATTTTATTGGAGTGCCGTGCCTGTTTTTGCCTGGGCTTTTTGATGTTCATAGCTTTGAGCTAGTCCTCGATGAGTCACACACCAGTCACTGGGCAATGACTTAGTTTAGTTCTATTGGTCTGCTTAGTTTTGGCACAATAGCACCACAGTCAGCTGTGGTGCAGTCATTAAAGCTGTCTTTCAGTGACAATGTGCATGGGTATGGCCAGCAGGGGTGAGGCACATCCAGTGGTTTTTGGCTTTGTTGACAAAGTTGCAAAGTATATGCAGGCAGTAAAACTGACGTGTTGTTTAACAGCATTGTAATGACTGTGAACCTCAGGTAGTCAGTTGTGTGGTTATGACTGTGAAGTATATTTTCTGAGCTGAGTGCCTTTCTTCATTAAGGTTAACAGGGTAAAAATGACAATCAAAATAATATGCCTTGATAGGCATTGAAGCTGTTGTGTAAGTTTTGTGCCATTATTTGGATTGTTAACATGTGCAGTGTTTATCACTGTATATTGAAATTAACCTCATTTCAATGAAATGATGCAGGGCTAATTCTGTTTTTTTTTCAGTGCTAAGTGTCCTATTGAATGTTGACAATAAAATTTGTGATGATTTAAGCATTAGCTGCCAGTGTAGTGTATTAAAAAGACAGAAGTTGAATTTTTCATATTCATGTTTATTTGCTCTATGAACTATAGGAAACTGGAGTTTAGAGTCGGGATCTCTAGTAGAAACTACCAAAAATTTTGTTTTTGATAATTGATTTGGACTCATCTAGGTGAATATGACATATTGCATAATACATGGACAGATCAATAAATCAAGAGCACTTGTATCTCAAATCAAGATGCTTTATTTTAAACTGGAAACATCTTGTGGTTGCTACTGAGAGTCCTGTTGATCTAATATGTGCTCTTGATAATTTTTTAAAATGTTAGTTTGGTTCCATAGTGTTGACAATGCTATGATTTCCTATCTCAACTAGTTCTTGACTTCTTTCAGTCTGATAAGCTTTTGAAAGTCAAATGGGAATGAATCCATTTACAGAGTGATTGGATCTGAGTTCCTATAAAACGTTATGGCCTTTATACTTTTTTTTCATGTCAGAAATATACTCTCTTACACACACACACACACACACACACACACAGAGAGAGAGAGAGAGAGAGAAAGAGAGAGAGACGCACATGCACAAACCCATAGGCACTTTGTGATTTTATCAGTGGGTACATACACTGCTCAACTGTTCACAAGGCTGTCCATTCCAGCTGCTGCATTGTGCAATCCAGGAACATATTGATGGTGTTTTGCAAAAGTGTTACTCACAGCACTGCAACACCGGGACTTAAGTGCACCTAAAGGTTTTCAAATATTGCGATAATAAATGTTCATCTAGCTTTGTCCTAATCCTATCTCCTCCTGTGTTCTGCTGCAGGTTCCTAAGGCCCAGCCGGTTGCCTTGATCACCAGTCCAGAGGACTCGCAGCATTATGAGGAGGCCAGGCAGTGTGTAGAGGAGCTGGCCCTCTACCTCAAACCCCTCAGCAACACCAGAGGTATACTAGCACAAAGATATACACCTTTGTTCCCTGTGTAGTTTCTTCTGGTATATAATCTGTTGACTCTATACTACACATTGCTAATGAGTCAGATCATTGAATTGGCTATTTTAACATCAAAAGAAAGTAAAATAAAATCATTTTCTGTAGTTCTTTATGGTAGTTCAGCTGTTAGATTATCAATTATGAAATTTGCTACCATCTAAATGCAGGAGGTTTTAAAAGTCTTGTGGCTGAGTCAACTCATTTGATTTGGAATGTTGCCAAATATCTGCTCAACACTTCCATGAAGAACCTAAAAAGCAGAACTAATGTTGTTGTAAATGCAACAGTCTTCTTTTTTCCTTAGTTCTGGTTATTTGCTGGGCTAAGTGATTGTACTACCATGGCAGAGGATGTTTGGACAGCTAATTAGTGCAACTGTTTGATGAAAAAGAAATATTTAAAAAGGATGGATAAATAATGGTCAGGGCAATGTTTTCTAAAATGAGTGTCAAATTCATGTATGTGGCTCTACTGTTGTCACAGCGCAAATGGATTAGAGTCACGCCTGTTACAAATTATATGGGAAATTGTTTTTTGTTTGGATTGTGTGAATTTTAAAAGCTGATTCTCTAAAAGAGAAACTTATCCCTACTAAATGTAATGATGTGTTGAATCCCACATGTATGGACAACAACTAAAAAGTGAGAATATCAGAGGTCATGGGTGTTTAATATTTATACATCATTAGTGAGCCCCTTATATCCCTCAAATGTATCCTGATACTAGAAAGGTGTAAAGGTAGTGGAAATTCTTGCTCCTTGTTCAGCTGAAAGAAACAAATGTAGACAATGCCGCTAACAATGTTCAGGAGAAGCCTCAAGCACACTTCACTTTACATTCTTGTATATATTTGCTAGTTCACTCTGTCTGCCCTCTTGCCAGGTGTGGGTCTGAGCAGCACAGCCCAAAGCATGCTGAGTCGGCCTATGCAGAGGAAGCTGGTAACCTTGGTCCACTGCCAGCTGGTGGAGGAGGAGGGCCGTGTTAGAGCCATGAGAGCTGCCCGCTCTCTGGGTGAGCGCACCGTCACCGAGCTCATCCTGCAGCACCAGAATCCACAGCAGCTCTCCTCCAATTTGTGGGCCGCCGTCCGTGCGCGAGGCTGTCAGTTTCTTGGCCCAGGTAGATAGCTTTTCATTATCCGCCGAGGAGAGTAAGCCCTTGGCACTTTTGAGAAAGAGGCTCTCCTCAGCAAATGCTTGCTGCTGTTCTCTTTGTATCATAAATCAACTATTACTCATGACTTTTATGTGTGTGGGTGTTTATTTCTCCATTAGCCATGCAAGAGGAGGCTCTAAAGTTGGTTCTCCTAGCTCTGGAGGATGGCTCGGCTCTGTCCAGGAAGGTGTTGGTTCTCTTTGTGGTCCAAAGGCTTGAGCCACGCTTCCCGCAGGCCTCTAAGACTAGCATCGGTCATGTGGTGCAGCTCCTCTACAGGGCCTCCTGCTTCAAGGTAGGTGTCAGACATGGGGTGGGAGTGGGGGGCAGTATTTTGCATTCAGGCCAAATAAGAAAGGTGAACCAGGCTACCTAAAACAATGTAGGCTGTAACAATCATTTCATGATCTAAGGCCAATGTAGGGATGGTATGACCTGTTATTATATAGGCTATTCTATGTGTGGGCCTCAGACCGCAATATCAGGGGTGGTTTATTTGCCTCCCTTAGCCTCTAGCAACTCCTCGCAGAAAGCTGTAGAGAGGTTCCAGAAACACCTTTTTAATTTTGTTTTTTTTTTTTGCTTATTTGGCTCCACAGAGTCTACATCAAAGACTGTAATTCCCTTGTGAAGATAATATATTGCCTGGCATGGCAGTCATCAAGAAGTCATAATAAGCCATAGACACGAGTTTGAAATGCTTCCCTATAGTAATAACCTGATGGACCAAGCGCAAATGCAAACAAACACAATCTAACTTCCTCTTTCCTCTTCCCCTGGTTCCCTAGGTGACCAAACGTGACGAAGATTCATCCCTGATGCAGCTCAAAGAGGAGTTCCGTACCTATGAGGCTCTGAGGCGTGAGCATGACTCTCAGATTGTGCAGATTGCCATGGAAGGCGGGCTTCGCATCGCCCCTGACCAGTGGTCTTCACTGCTATATGGAGATCAGTCTCACAAGTCACACATGCAGTCTATCATAGATAAGGTGTGTTTGAATTTGTTTTTTGTGTGAGAGAAGGAAATGTGTGTTTTCTGTGTGTATCTCATGTGTTTGTTTTCACATAAATATTTGCATATTTCTGAGAATCAGTTGTGTGTTTTGCTGTATGATGCAGTTTACTAGCTCTTTATATTTAAGATTATCTCTGCATCAGAAAGGCAGTTTGCCACTGTCATTAACTCCTTGTCTACTTGTGGCATAGCTGCAGACCCCAGCCTCTTTTGCCCAGAGTGTCCAGGAGCTGACCATCGCACTGCAGAGGACAGGAGACCCAGCCAACCTCAACAGACTTCGGCCCCACCTGGAGCTACTGGCCAACATTGACCCCAGTCCTGGTAAGAAGCAAGATTTTATTTTAACACATGTGGTAATACATACATTGGTTATTTTTCTCAGTTCTCCTCTCTCTTTACCTCCACAGATGCTCCTCCTCCAACATGGGAGCAGTTAGAGAAGGGTTTGGTAGCAGTGAAAACAGTTGTGCATGGCCTGGTGGACTTCATCCAGAACCACAGCAAGAAAGGAGCTGATCCTCAACAGGTCTGTATGACAATCAGACCCCAGCAAAGCTTGACACTATTCCTTCTATGTTACTGATTAATCCAGGCTAATATGATGGCAGCCATTTCAAATTATCTTGCTAATCCACATCCAGCTAACTTGGTTCTTCAAACACAGGAGGAAGACTGATTTATCAGGCATGATGTAGTTATCTCGGATAATTTCACATTCCTAGTTTGAAATGAATTAAATATGAGTAGAGAGTAAAAACTGTGATGAGTGGTCACTATTGGCTGATGCAGCACCATGATCAAACAGATCGCAACTTTTTTCTTTGAAGGTCGTGAGAGACCTTGCTCCTAAAATATAACCCAACTGAGATGCAACACTGTGGAAGTTTCTAAAATGAGAGATTAATCACAGCAGAAAATTGCAGATAAATCAACTGTGCAAGCAGTGCTATCTTTCGATGGATCGACCAATCATGGACTGTCATAACACTACATCCTACAGGACTGTCAGACCAGAGAATAATGATACACAGTATTATTGGGATACCATACCAGAGAATACCAGAAATCACCAATGGTGATTAAGAGTCAAAGATGGATACAGAAGCTACAACCTAATGGTACAAACTGCCAAAGTAACATCAGGTTTTCAACTTTGTTCACATCTTGTCATTCTGGCAAGTAACTTCTATTCTTGAGGAACTTGTTGATATAAGGTCCAGTGTAGTAGCCCTTGAAAAAAGTCAGCTTTTGTTCTCTGTTTAACTCATCCTCTATCTCTGCTTAGCCTCCTCAGCACAGCAAATACAAGACATACATGTGTCGTGACATGAAGCAGAAGGGAGGCTGTCCTCGTGGAGCCAGTTGCACCTTTGCTCACTCTCAGGAAGAGCTAGAGAAGTAAGTCTGACAAATATTCACATTAATTATTTGTCAGTTTTTTTTAGGTGCTGCAGTTGTAATGAAAACATATTCCTCTTCTCCACCAAAATTCCTAAAATTACATTTACAAACATGGTAATGGCATATAGTTGTATACCATGCACAATTATACAATAAGGTGTTTTTTTAATATATATTTTAACCACTTTGTTTGTTTGTCAGATATCGTAAGATGAATAAGCGTCTGGCGGCTCGTCTCCCTGGCCCAGGAGGCCTCATGCCAGATGAGGGCCTTTCCCTAGATGTAGCAGTGACCCGGAAGCCTTCCCCACTCACCAACGGGAGCGGCGGGCCCTCTCTGCCCCAGCTTATTGCCCGTAGCACCGACACGGTCGCGTATGATTTGCTGCGTAAGCCTGTCAAGCTCGAGGGAGGCAGTCCAAGTGCCCCAGGATCGCCACCTGAATCGTGAGTACAGTATGACCCACTCCAGCAAAATTAATGTAAAGCTTATTCATGAATTCATCATAGGGCTACAAGTATCAATTATTTTAATGATCAAGTACTCTAGCAATTATCCTGATGGTCAATCCAGTAATTGGATAAGAAAATGCTTTTTGTAAAGAGAGAGTAAATATACACCAGAGGAAAAAAAGTAGACTAGTTGATCGAGTCGTTTGTAGCATGAACAGTCACTTCACTTCTGTGTGAAATCACAGATGCTGCTGTATTAAAATTACACTGTATTAAATTATTTGTGATTAATCCATTTGTCTTTATCTGTCTCTATTTGTCAGTATTCTCTATTAATCCTCTCTAATCTAACATTTATCTAATATTTATTCATGTAGTCTGGATTCTTTGCCCAAACCTGGTATGCCTCTGCCACCCCATGCTATGGCCCACCCTAGGATGCCAGCAGACCACCTCTCTGGGGTGAAGCAGATGCCTGTGGTAGCCAGAAGTTCACCAATGTACCCCCAGCAACAGCAGCTACCCGAGATGTACTATCCTGATACTCGCCCGCCACCGTCTGCTTCACAGTACGAGCCCTCACAGTACCCAACAGGTGAGGAGCACATCTGTAACTGCACATTTCTGCTTATGCCTGTTTGATAAATCCTTTATTTTTACTTAACACTTCTGTGGCCTGATGATACTTAACATTTTCTGAAAAAACACTGATAATAATTAGTCTGCTGTTCAATTTCACAGGTTACCCCTACCAACAGCCACCACAGTATGTTCCCCGGGGTTACATCCGCAACCCTCCGCCCCCCAACGAGTCTGCAGGTCCCCCTTACCAGGAGCCCTACCCTGGCTATGGCCCTCCAGAGCGCCCTTACCAGGCTCCCCACTCTGGCCCACCCTTCTCCTATCCTCCCCCTCCAC
>OMKZ01043041.1:22506-39201 GCA_900302535.1 Neoniphon sammara
ATGGCCCCTACCCCGGCCCGCCACCTCCCCCCCAGCCTTACCCATCTCAGAGGGATGACCTGGTCAGGATGAGTCCTGCGCCTTTGGATGTGCCCCCGCCATCAGCGGGACAAGGTGGCTCGCTCTACCACCCTGAGCCCACTGCCCGGGACAGGTACCCACCAGATGGCTACTACCCACCGGGTGCCCAGCCTCCACCCATGAGGCCTTATGCCAGAGTGAGTCTTCTCCTCGACTGTTTTCACCGATTCACTTAGCATTCAACTCTTTGTGTGGCCACCATCAGTACAAAATTTCTCTGAATTTCTTATTATCCTTAACCTTAATCATCCGATCATGTTTTATCGAGCAATAATTTAACTGCCTGTCTATGTTTGTGTGCCCACTAGGAGCCACCGTATGGCCGTTCCCAGCCCAGCCTGGACTACCTGCACCGTCGTCGGCAGGAGCTGATATCCCAGCTAGAGGAGAGGAAGGTCATCTCCCCTCCACCATTTGCTGCCTCCCCCACTCTCTCTCACCCTTTCCCCAGTGACTACCCCCCTGAGGTCAGTACTACCTGAATTCCACAGGCCACCGTGAAAGACTGAGAGTTATTCAAATTGTACTCAGATGTTGAAAAATGTGATATGTCTAATTTCAGAATTAAGGAACTGCAACACGATGGTGGAACATTGAAATTAAGTATTGATTGGTCATATATAAGGTTAAGTAAGACACAGTTTGTTTGTTCTGTGCCTCCAGTATGGGGAAGACAGCTCCAAACCATTTGGCAAATGCAGAGAGCCTGACTATGCAGGACAGTTCTCCCCCTGGTCTTGCGACACCATTGGCTCCTACATCGGCACCAAGGACGCCAAGCCCAAAGAAGTCATGGTTACTGGTACCATGGATATGATGGTGAGTTCAACCAGATGTCTCTGTTAGCAACCACATATTTTTTTTTACTAGGATGTTTTAGGTGTGTGAAGTGAGGATGAAACTGTAATCTCTGTGCCCAGCCACTTCCTCAAATTTCTCTGTTTAGTCTCGCTATAACTTTGCTCTCTCTCCCTCTCTCTACAGAATGTGGAGGCTAAGGGTCTGAGGGAGCCATCCCTGGAGCCCCCTCGGAGGGGTGCAGAAGTGAAGGATGATGACCCCATCATCCCCTTTGGCCCCCAGCCCACTGTGTCACGCTTCGGTGCCATCTCCCGCACCTCCAAGACTGGCTACCAGACCACCGGCCCTGTCCAGGCCATGGCCTCCACTCCTCAGAACCCAAACTCCAAGCATATGGCCATTGCCGGTAAGAAACACGCGCTGTATTCATTGTGTGCACAACAAGTGTTAAATGACTGATCTGCGTATTTACAGTGAATACACAGTCATCTTCCTCTATAATATCACGCTTTCTTTTAGAGATAAATGCAAATCAGTATTATTTAGGGCAGTGGTTTTTAGACTAGGGTCTGGGGACCATTCGGAGCCCTTGAGAGGATTGTAGGGAATCCCCAGCAAAAGAAGGAATAATTAACTTCTATGACATTTTCCATAAGTCAGAACAGAAAGGACATTTTGTTATTTATTTATAGCAATTATAGTTTGTTCATAGTTTGGCTACACTGAGTTTTTGTGATCCCCAAACCTAACAAAAAACAATGTTCAGAGGAGATTCCTTAAAACAAAATCCTATCAAAAGGGTCCATGATTTATTCTGGATGTGTTTTGGGGGTCCTTAACATGAAGAAGTGTGGAAACCCCTGATTTAGTGTACTCATTATTATTCCATCCTTATGTTGCTACATTCTTAACCATGTTCTTGTTCTGCTGTCCAAATTTTATTCACGGGGTAATATTTGGAAATATTTTTTTCATCTATACATATTGATGATCATAGCATGAAAACGAACAATAGAGCTCTTACCAGGGTTATGAACCAAGTGCCTAGATTACTCTGTGTAAATGCACTCATGTGAAGGTGTAGCAGCAGCTGCTTCTCACTCTTGAGTTCTGCAGTGGCATTATAACATGGCCATCCAACATAATTATTATGTTCTTTGACTATTAACACTTCAGTCATAAATACATGTGTGACACCATTTTGCCTTCTGGCCTACAGAGTACTCGTATGGAAACCAAGCAGGATGGGGTGGGGCCTCGTACCCCTCCCACCAGTCTGCCTCCTCCTCTCAGGGACACTTCAGTGAGCGGTAAGGCTTTTGTGTGTTTTATCAAATAATGTATTTTTGATAATTATCAAAAACACATAGCAAAGCGAAAGTTTTTAGAAGTTAGTATGTTTTTTTTTTTTGTTCATGAGCAGTCCTGTAAATTTCTTTCTTTCTTTTTTTTTTTTTTCTTTTTCTGCCCCACAGCCTGCCCATGGCAGCCCCAGACCGAGAACAGTTGAAGATCGAGCTGCAGCAAGTCAACCAGCAGATCAACCAACAGACCCAGATGCACAGCATGGAGGTTTGTATGCTCTCTCCCAACCAACAAACAGTTTAACACATGAAATTATCCAGATCCATCCCAGAAAAACACTGTTGTGTTTCTTTTTATGATGCGTTATTTTTTTCCCCCATTATTTTAAGATCATCGTGTATTAATTTCTCACTTCCCTCTTCTCATCTTCACCATGTTGAATTTCCTGTTTCTCCTTGCTAGGCTGCCAGTAACTCTTTACTGTTGCAGAGGGAGGCCAGTGCATTAGCAGGCCAACCTGTCCAGCCCAGCCAGGGGCAGGTAGCAGCAGCAGCCCAGCAGCAGCAGCAACAGGCCAAGTGGCCCGCAGGGGGCGCCAGTGCAACAGCTGTCTCCAGTGAACAGCTAAGCCTGGAGCTCCATCAGGTGGAGAGAGAGATTGGCAAGAGGACCCGTGAGATGGCTATGGTGAGAGTGAGGGTGGGGGACAATCCAAGGAGAGATGAATCTTGTAGAAAACCTTGTCTGTGGAAGCATGATCGATGCAGCAGAGTAAGGGAGGGTTCATTGTGAAGATACAGCACCCTACAACCAGGTGTGACACTATAACCAAAGGACGGGCGCATATATGCATAAAGTGTAGTTGGTTTAGTCAGTAGGAATTTCATGATAACTCTCAGGCTGAAGCTTTCTGGTCTTGCATCAGCACAATCTTTTGTCAGATTCAGTGTGAATTTTGATCCCGGGCTTTATCCAGCAGCTAACCATGTGTTGTACCTGTCTCTAACAGGAGAGTCAAGTGGCCCACGAGGTTCAGCAGTACAAGATGAAAAGTGCAGAGAATGGACAGCCAGAACACAAGACTCAGCTGGAGGAGATCTCCCTGGCTCTTGGGTGAGTGTACACACTCTCACACATACATACATACATACATACATACATACATACATACATGCATACATGCATATATACATACACACAGTGGGGTCCAGAAGTCTGAATCTACTGCCAAGAAATGTTTATTTTTGTAATTTGTCAAAACTAATGCAGTTTTTACACAGTTGATACTTGTTGTTCACACACCGTTAAGTAAGGTATTTTCAAATTGTAATGACAATTCATTTAACTATAAATACATGTATGTTTCTGATATACAATGTGAGTTGTTTTGGGCTCTTAGCAATTCAAGATTAAGTAAATTAATATGGTCTTAAGGTAATTATTGTCATTTACAAATAAAGTTGGAACTTTATAGTAGCAGTTGCAGAGCTTATGTGAGGAGACAGCTAGTTTGGGTTCAGAGTCGAAAGTTGAAATGTATTGAACTTGGAGCGCAGTGCAAAGCGGAACATTCGAGCGGTGCACACTGCCAAAGGTAGTGTCACTGATGGGTTGGGCAACATCTGTCTCTCTCTCCATAGGAGAACAGTATATTCCAACAGTTGCCTGATCTCTTCTCCATATTTATTGCCTTCTCTTGATTGCCTCCCCCCCCCCTTCTCCCCATCAGCGAGGTGTCTAATGGTTCCAGCAGTCTGCAGGAAAGCGGGGTGGGCGGGTCCATGCTGTCGCTGACCAGTAAGACATCTTCATTGAACCTGTGTTCTGAACCAGGCGCTGGAGGTTCAGAGATGCAGAAGAATGGTGTCGTCCATTCCTGCTCCTAGACAGCATACATTTACACACACACACACACACACATGCATAAACACACTTGAAATGCTCAAACATAAAGCATGCACATGCACACATGCACACACACACACACACACACACACACACATACCCGTTTTATTTAGAAGATGAGCAGTATCTGCCGTGATATGAATTTTCTTTCTTTTTGTTCTGTGAATGAGCTTTTTTTAAATGACTTTCCTTGCCTGGAAACCAGGGCATTTGATAACATTTCTCGTTTTTGTTGTTGTCTTTTTTTTTGTACTGGGATTATAGATAAACAAGGCTCACAATAGATGTATCAAGAAGAGAAAAAAGTGGTGATGATGATAGAAGTTGTGATGCAACATGATTGGGCAAGGCTAGTGTTATTGCTGCGTCATAAATGAACACGCATAGATTGGTTGAGTGTTTGACTGATCTTGAGTTTCCACTCAGGTAAAAAACAGCTGCATAGTGAGAAGCAGATTGACAAACAGTTGCACCATATGCACCCAGAGGAACATTTGCTCATTTTATCTATTATGTGTTATCCATCATGACGTGAATACTTGTGAAGGTTTTGTATTAAGCAAAAGTGCGATGTTTGGTACTCACCCCCTGAATTGTAAAAAGTGGCTGCCCAGATGACAATGGACTGAGGAGGGAAAAGCAGTACAGTATTCCACCAATCTTCAGCTGAAATTCAGATGCAAGTAGGCGAGGTGTTTTAGTAGTCACATTTACACCACATGCACTTCCTCACCCGCCACGAGAAGTATGATTTTATTACTGCATTTTTCTGAATTCATCATATATCTGTTTCATACTTGAAAAAGCAGTATATTATATATTTAACCGAAGCATTCTGTTTTAAAGATTGCAACGAGTCTTTTTGATAAATGAGCTTACTGCATGTTTTCTATAAGGGAACCGACTATGCGCTTCTCTGGGTTGTGGTGTGACCTGATGTGGTTTGGTTGCGATGCCTTTTGCCTGTGCTCTGGCATTCAGTCCTGTTTGATTGTGCTGTGGAATTCATCACAGCACATTTAAAAAGAAAAATAGTGTTTTACAAAACATGTATAAATAGGTTGTAAGAGAAAGTACATTTTTTCTGCATCAGGAGTCTGATGATGTGTAAACTTCAGTGTAAACTTGACTTTATAATGTCAGGGTGATTGAAGATTGCCCTCCTCAGAGCTTCTCATCTGGCCACACAAAAGGCCTCCCCATTGGGATTATCTTGTCATTTGTTCTCCTTAACTTCTATGAAGTTGCGTTCCCTTGTGTCGTTTCATTTTATTTTATTTTTTTTCATGCTTTACGCTGTTATGATTCAGGGGGTGTAGTGTACCTAAATTCATGGTGCTTTCCAGAGCCATTATGAAGACGAGGGTTACAATTTAGTGGAATGCTCCTTACTTCATAATGTGTAACTGTAAAAGCATCTCAGCAACTTCTCACTGAAGAAAGAACGCTTTTAGAAAGGTCACTAGTATTGTTGTGTTTTTAGCTGCACATTACATTTGAAATCAAGTAAATAACTGAGCATAACATTGTTGGTTACCGAGGGGGAAACTCAGAGAAATTGTCTTACACAACACCGGTCCTTTTATGAGATTTACATTTATTCATTCATTTATATCGCATTGAGTATATTTAAGCCTCCAAAACGGTGAGTCGTAAAATTTTCAGTTCACCGCATTTGATTTTGAGTTGCAACTTGTTATCATCATCGCCACCACTACTACTGTTATTGATCTGACTGTCATGTACATTGTTTATTGCTGATGCTCAATAAGGAGCTCTTTGCCTTTTGTAAACGATTGACATGATTGGCTACAATTGTAGAGCTCTGCTGAGATGCAAAGAGGAGAGTCCTTGTGCTCAGACGGTTAAAGGATAGAGGTGACGCTTTGGGTCTAGTTATTTTGGTTTCATGTTCAAAATGTTTGTTTGGGTCAGACAAGAGGAATCGAGGACCTGACAAACAAGGTTTGACAGATCCCTGATTACTGATGTGTCAGTTGGATATAGATGCAAATGTTTTGATGTCTAACATCCTTAATTTGGGTTATTTGACCGGGCACCTTCCAACTTGTCAGCGCCTTGATATAATGAATGTTTAGGGGTTACTGTTTTTTTTGTTTGTTTTCTTTCCAACCACACTTCAAGCCTCTGGCTGCTCCTTGCCACATTTATTGTTTAGGTACACAACTCACTTATACATATGAGTATGTATACATACATTAATATACTAAAGCACTATTAACGTGCCACCTCTTATTCTACTCGCTCAGCATTTATATTAAATGATCTCTACTTAGAATCAGCAAAATGTTTTTTTTTTTTGTTTTGTTTTTGTTTTTTCTGTCCACTGGTTGCCAACACAGACTTTATCCTTTCCCAGACGAAGGACTTCTGTGCGCATTGATGTGTGTTCACTTAATCTTTTTTGTGTTCAAACAAAGAAAATGTTCTTTATAGACTATGCTTCCGAAGAAGACAAAATTCTGTAACTTTGGAAAATTTATGGAAAAAAAAAGTTCTGTGTGTGCTAGATTGTATTGTAGAAAATGTACCCTGACTATGGCTTTTTTTCCCTCAAAGTGTGCTGTACTGGGTGATAGTGTTGAGGTATTAGAAAAGTGTTGGGGTTTCCTTCCCCAACTCCCACCCCCAAGAGGCGATTCAGGAAGTCTCTGAAGAAAGGTTGGCCTTAATTCCTCATGAAATGCTCCTTGCTCCCTGTCTGCTGTAGCAGCATGAGATGATCTGGAAAATAATTAACACTGATTTGGCATGATTCAGAGTCACACAGATAGACTGTAACATTTTTTTTTTGTAAACTGTCACTAATATCACCAGTTCACTCATGCAATAATGCAAATCTTGAGATTTGAAACAAAATATGTATTTTTTATCATTTTTGGTAACAAATATTTTTGACCTAGTCGGGTTTGTAGTTTGTTTTTTCTCCTTTTACATTTTGCTTTGTTTCTGTAATCATTGAGTGAAATCACTCACTTCCAAGTCTTGCAGTGATGAGTGCATCACCTCACCTGGTGTATCATCATGTAGTCAGCAGCTATACCACAGTATCCAACTTTCATTTTGTTCTTCCTTTACAGCTAGTCACAAGAAATTGGCCTGCCTGTTTAATTCTGCTGTGGGAACTAGTAATACAGCCAATATAATCACAAGTCCGATAAAACAAGGGAATTAGGTTTAACCCTGAATTGGCAACAGCTAATGGTGTTAAACATTATGTTGCCTCTCACTCTCTTTAAGTATAAGTCAGCCCATAACATCCCACTGCTTACTCTACTTGTTGGGTCCCCGCAGCCATGGCTTTGGCTGGGCAGAATTGACAAACTAAGATGTATGGGGTGGTTTTATATATAGTAAATAGCAAAGATGTTCATTTCAATCTCCTTTTTTTCTTTTCCTGTGTGGAATTGCTGCCCCTAATTTACATAATCTCCATTAACCCCTCCACTCCCTTGACCACTGAACTCTGTTACTGCTGTTTGAGGCTCACATTTTATTCCCTGACTTTGTGGGGAAATTCGCAAATGGCTTTTTTATATGATTACTCCCTTGTAAGATATCTCTTAAATTAAGGTACAGGTTGATTTCAGCAAGAAAAAAGAAGTTTTTATATGTATATTATACTCCATTAAGGAATGTCTAGAATTATCTTCCTCCAATGTGGATGTAGCCATTATTACGCCATTTTATGACTTTGTAAGAGAATTCACTGTGTGAAAATTGGTTTGCATTTTTGTATAATACAATCTGCTTTTTTTGTTTGATACGAGAGGGAGGTCAAACTGGAAGTTTGAAGAGAGAAAAAATGAACCTGTGAAATTGAAAAAACAAAATGTAACTTATGTACAACAGTGATTCTGAGCTGAGGGGGAAGGATTAAATGATATTGCTAACTCTGCAATTTTGTGTCATTGTATTTTTTATTTATTTAATCTTTAGACAATTTAAAGAATATAGATATTGATATATATTTATGAATACCACAGAAGCATTGAAACCTGAAAAACACACAGCGTTTGAATCTGGTTCATTTTTCTTCCCAAAACTGTGTTGAGGGCATGAAGTATTTGAAATGTGTCCAGAACAATCAAACTGAGCTGAGTCATTAACAGCTGACCACTGTAGATCTATTGGCGTAGTCATACCCATGAATTGCTCAGCCTGGATGTAGTTTTCCCATGAGGTTCCATAAGTATCCTGTATATTCTCGTAGCCTCTGGAAGTAATTAACATTCACACTTGAATTTGATAGTGCAGTACAGAAATCACTGTCCCCAATATTATACAACAGCTATGAACAGTTGTTAGGCTTCAAAACAAATTTTTCAACAGAACATGTAGTCACATGAACATGAGAAGTACTGCACTAACTACTGTGGTTAAAAAGTCCCTTTCCTCACAATGTCCAAAAAATGCATCTCTCAGAATTTAATCGTAACTTGACTCATAAATGACCAATATTTACCACCAGTACACAGGGTGTGATGCAACTGTACTTTGCAGTAATATGTCCTGTTGAATTACAAAATGATGTGTACAAAATGATGCACAAGACATCTAGATATTCTCTATTTGGTGTAATGGTGCAACCACAAAACAATGGTGTCTTAGGGTTGAATATTCCACTCAGTATAAGTGTGAAATGGCTTCAATGAAGCACTGCAACCAGTGGATACACAATATGTATGTGACACTGTTGATAACTCGTTTAAATCAGATACTTTACTAAGTGTTGCAAAAAGATACAAGAAAGGATATTACTATTCAAAAGAATGAAGAACAGCCAATTTGGTTTGTTCAGCTATAGCTTCCTTTAAAGTAAAACAAGCAAGAAAATTTCAGGAAAACTGGTAAAAATGCATTTATCTGAAAATTCAGAAGTGATACAATTTTGCACTCATGCAGTGGAAGAAGCATTCCCAACAAATAATATGAGAGGAATGAAAAGATGAAACAGCAAAACTGATAATTTATGAAGAAAATGAAACTTTGAGACAGCCATTCCTTCATTGTATCAGCAGAGCTGTCAATTAAAAATCCTTTTTTTAATCCAAATCTTTCTCCAAAACAAGACTGTCTATATACACAGCACAGCTTGAGGTGAGATATGCATTCATAACTAAATCTTAGTCTCTTAGTAAAGCCTTGTGTTACTCCACATTTGTTGGATCCCAGCTTGTGTGTCTCCCATCGTGCAGCTTCCCCAAAGCTGCCATGTCCTCTTCCTCCAGCTGGAAGTCAAACACCTGGGAGAGGAAGGAGGAGGAGAGAAAGAGGTGCAGGTTCAAGTGAGAAAATGACTAGAACTTATGTGATATTTAGGATAATGAGTAATAATTGGCAAGGTAATTGGTAAGTCCAATATCAGTTTTGCATGCCTGTATTAATACATTTTGACTTACGACTTCCCTCTAAATTTTAGGCCAAGTGAAATTAATATACAACCTAAAATTTTATGTAATGCTTCAACTCACTTCACAGTTTTCTCGTACCCGCTCCTTTTTGGTAGAGCTGGTTATTGTGGGGACTCCATTCTGAGGGGAGGAAAAGAAATAATATGAAATAGTATGGAGTTTGCCTGATGTGAACATTGATATGTTTGGATTAAAGTTGCTGAGCGTATATTTTCTATCAATATTCAGAATCTCTAAATTTGACTTTATTTATTGGTTTAAGTCTAAAATTAACGATAAGGCTGGCAGGCCCTCTTAGTCATGACCAACACTGGTTCTTATTCATTTATAAAGCCATCCCCCATAAATAGCAATTTTATGTATCTCATCGTCTATTTGAAATGTTTGGGTTCTGTGCACACTTGGGATGAGCTGCAATGTATTTTGAAAATGGACTTGTAGATGCTTTAATTTTCTTCAACAGTTGTCCTCTCTTAACATGGCTCTGAGGCTTAGATAAAAATTTCAGTCAGTCGCTCAGTGAATCAAAGTACCTGTATGATCCAGCGGATGGAAATCTGAGCAGGTGAGCGTTCATACTTTTGTGCCACTCGGAGAACAGTGGGGTTGCTAAGGATTTGAGTCTTGGCCAGAGGGCAGTAACCTGCAAATATGATGTCCTCCTGACGGCAATACTCCATCAATTCAGTGGGTTGCTGGAATGGATGGTACTCCACCTGTTGGGTCACACCATTGGTAAAAGTAGTTGTAGTTGTAGTAGTAGTAGTTTCAACACTTCATTTAACTCACATACTGAATGGGAATGTTAATCAGAATAAATGTAGTTTTACTTTTTATTTTGGTGTCAAGGCTCTTTTGTATCACTCCCTGCAAAACATAATTTGAAGGCAGTAAAAGCAAGAGCTGGGAGAAATCAATGCAACCGCCATGGAGAACCTCGAAGAAACACAGCCAACAGGTGGATGCCGGGGTGGTGGTGAAGTGTGTTAGGGTTAGGGTTACAGGTAGCAACAATAATAGAGGCAGCATGGCAAGCAACAGGGTGAGCAGCAGCAGTCCCACTGCAGTTTTAGTCATTATGCCAAAGTTAGGTTTCAAAGCGGTTTATCCCACATGCTTTCTTTATTCTTTATTTTATGAATTATTTATTTTAAAAATTTCTTTATTTGAAGCTTCAGAAAACCTCATTCACCATCTCCACTAAGTATTATTTATGGCTGAATTGCTATAACTCAAATTCACTTTTAGTCAAGCCTTTTGTTCCAGACGTGCTGAGTTTCTTTTGGGATTTGTTGCAAAGACATCACATTTTGTCCTACAGAAGACTCTCTGGAATATTTACTTGGTTAATATGTGGCATCACATTACAGTCGTCCTTTAACTACTTCAGGTGGTTGATCATAAAGTTGCTAACCCCAATAGCACAACACTTTCCTATAAAGAGAGACAGAGAGAGGTAGACTTTTGTTACACCATCAGTAAATACTGTAAAAGAGTGATATGCAAATACTAGCCTTGGGGCTGCAGGTGGCTCAACATTCCTAGAGAGACTTGTGGAAGCATAGAAGTGTAAAAGGTGAATAAAAAAGTCACTTTATTTGATTATGGATATTTTGTATGTAATGAATGAATTATGGAATTCTTACCAGCTGGCTCCTGGAAAACAATATAGCAACAGAATTACATGAGTCAATCACTTAGTCTACATGGAATAAACTTTAATTTCTTCTATGTTTCTTCTTTGTTTCCCACCCTGCGCATAGAGTTCCTCTAGGGCTCTCCAGGCCTGGGTTCTTGCCTCCCTGTTAGAGCAACTAGATTGCACTGAGCCTGGCCAGTGCAGGATGAACATATCTGAAACGAACAATCATGATTTAATCAGGGAAGAGGTGAAGGTGAGAGAAGCGAGGAGACGAGCACCAAATAGGAAAAAAATCCAGGGAAAAGGTAGATCTTTTGGATGGTTTTGTAATTTGTTTGCAAATGAGAAGGGGACCTATCCCTGACTGGTTTAGTAAAATATCAACACATACCAAAATATTCCACACCCATTTTGGAGCAGGATTCCTCAAAGGACTTCTTGGAACTTTTGTATCCGTAGTCCCCTGGCCAGAGTTTATTGGTGAGCCACAGGTCACTCCGTGGTATCCCGCTTTCCCTGATAGCTTTGGCCAGGAGTTCCTCACAGCCATGAAACTTTGAAGTATCAATGTGACGTATGCCACATTCACGCAGTGCATAAACAATAACTTGCTGGGAGCATGCTGCAACTTGTATTGTGCCTTAAGAGAGAGAAATAATGCCCAGCTTTGCATGTGTACTGTAGCCTGTACATTTATGCGTGGATGATTACCTGAGAGCACATCATATGCCTATCACAATTCACGTGACTGCCTAAACTCAAGAATGTCAGGTATTATATAGATATTTAACTATGGTGTTTTTCAAATAATGTTGTTCCATTGCTTGAAGCCTGTTTCCAACATCAGTTATAACCTATTGATGAATACATGTCTAAACTTAGGCCAGTAACACTTAACTGCAGTGCACATACTGAGCTAGCGGGACTCATGTATTTCAAAATATGTCAGACACAGTGGCTAAACAGAAATATTGCCAACAACTAATAACATAACTTGTATTGACCCATTATTGCAGCAACCAAGCTCTGCAGGCCTTTTGCAACCCCCTGGCAGTTGAAACTCTTTATTTCTTTTCAAAATTGCTCTCAACTCCTATGCTCTAGAGTGGTTAGCCTCTTCCCCTGGCTGATTTCCCCCCTATCCTCAAAAGACAGCTCATGCTGACCTTGTTTATTGTGGACTCAAGTTTGTTTTCAGCACCAGTTTTAGTCTATTGTGTAATCGGTGTTTAAGCTAGGAGCGCTCAGTTGCAATGTGCAAACTGACCTAGCTGGACTCACATCTGTGGTGTGACAGGGGCTAAATAGAAACTCTTGCCAACAGCTGATAACATAAGCTGATGATAAGATATGTAGACAAACCTTTATTACCATATTACCTGGAAAAGATCACTTAAGAGCAAGGCTCTTTTTTGCAGTGGCACCCAGGTAATATCAGTGAAATCACAAATTCAGGTAGAATGCAACACTTGACTGCTGAATCCTACAAGTATTTAGGAACCTGGCTGGACAACATAAGATCCATGTTGAATACCTATAAAAAAAAAAAAACCTTTAAATTGGTTTCTTGTATAGATACAAGTCATGTTTTTCTACTAGTTGATTAACTATAGTACAATCTGCAATTATGTCCATTTTTGATAAGGGAATATCTCATATGTGTATGCTGACCTTAAATAACATTTGATGCTGTTTATTATGGTGCTCTAATTAATTCCAGTGTGACCTGGAAGTCTCGAAGCCAATTCGATCAAAACCCCCACAAAAATACACATACCACTTGCGACTGGTTTATTTTTTAGCAGTGAATTTGAAAAATGATCCATGAGCTTTGGTTACAGGTATCTCGTCACAAGAACAAATGTCATCAGTGGTCTTCTGTAAACATTTCTCTTTGCAGAAATGTTTACGCCGGTGTTGATTTATTAAGGATGTCGCAATATAGCGCTAGGGGCGAAAATTTTTGCGTCGCCGCAATTTCTCAATTTAGCGGGTGATTTACAAAGACTGATAATGTAAATTAGCGCATCCGCAGCTAATCTAATTTGAATGGACTGCCGCTAATAATGTCACCAAAAGCCGCACACAGTTAATGGAAGCTCGTGTGACTGTGTGCGCAACAGAGTGAAGACACGCGTTTTTCTAGGGCGGTAAACAGTAATTTCCTTTGCCGCACTGGCCCCCAGTCATGATAAATCAGCTTTAGTGGGTCACTGGAATGATTATGAATGATTATTCATTCCTCACATATTTTTGTAGTCCTACCTCAGAACGCCCTAAAATACATATGCATTGGGCCGCAAACGCAATTTTCAGAGGTGCCGCTTTTCTTTGAGTTCACCAGCGCAAACCTGCACTGCGGCACCTTGGTAAATCAACGACGCTATTTGTCTCGCAAAGCCCTGCAAAATCCTTAATAAATCAAGCTCTCCATCTTTTATGTTAAGATCATAAAGATTGGGAATTACTGCATACTGAAATATTTTCATTGTTAGTGTCTATTTCTTTTTACTTTATTGCACAGGCGGATATGTATTTACATAAATTAAGGCACTTGAGTGAAACTAACATTAAGTATGTGATTACTATTAGACACCCATCATGTGTTTAGTCTTTTGTGTTTGTGTGTGTGTGTGTGTGTTCATTCCTTCCAGAGTGGGTAGCTGAGATCAGTGAGCTTCATATCACAGTGGAGTTTCTTGATGCTGTGCATATCTTCCGGTGAGAGTGTGAAACCAAAGACCTGTTGAAACACAAAGCTAATGAGCAAATGGAGTGATTAGAATCCTAATACAATCTGAAGATCAGATACTGGAACATTATAATTCAACATTCACTATACCTAATAGCATGGACAGGGAAAACTGTAAAGGCACTATGAGTAAAGGAACTCAGGGCTGAGGATTCATGCATAGTATCAATGGTCAAGATCTTTCATGTACACAAATATTTATGAAGAAACTATTGTTTGCCAAGCAGGAAGATTAGCACTGAGATGCATGCATTAGTAAAGTGGTTCTAAGACACACATGCCTTGTTTTATCCCACACCTTATGTTACTCAATGTCCACTGGATCCCAGCTGACGTGTCTCCCATCATGCAACTTGCTCAAAGCTGCCATGTCCACCTCCTCCAGCTGAAACCCAAACACCTGGGAGCAGGAGGAGGGAGGGAAGCACCAGTTGAAATGAGAAAGTGAATTTCATGGCTGTGATGTTGTATACAATAAAACAGAATTGTCATTTGGTAAGTTTAATATAAAATGTTTTATGGGAACATGTTCTGATTAACAATTTTGTTTATATTTCACACTTCCATAGATCCATTAATTTTCATTACCCGCTCATTCCTAATCAGGATTGCGGGGGGCTGGAGCCTGTCCCAGGATGCACAGGGAGGAAGGCAGGGAAACATCCTGGACAGATTGTCTATCCATCACAGGGCTAACATGCAGACACACACTCACACACATTCCCAGCTATGGGGAATTTAGAGTCATCAATTCCCCAGAACTACATCTTTTTGGACTGCAAGAAGAAAACCCGGTGGAAACCCACACACATAAGGGGAGAACATGCACACACCACACACCACACAAAGGAGTCAAACACAGGACCGTCTTGCTGTGAAGTAACAGTGCTAACCACTGAGTCACAATGCCGCCCTATTTCACACTTTAAACATGTATTCATAAAAAACAATTCCCTCTTTGCATTTTAGTGTCAAGTGGTAGCTGGGTGAATGTATGAACATGCAAAAGTTGGTGGTGAGATAGATTTTCAACTCACTTCACAGTTTTCTTGCACCCTCTCCTTTTTGGTGGACTTTGGTATTGTGACAACTCCATTCTGAGGAGAAAAATTTAACAGTTAACCCAAAGAATACTTAAAATATACAAAGTTCAAACACACTGTATGAATTTAAGATGAGTGTCTGAACAATGAGATCAGCACCTGTATGCTCCAGCGGATGCAAACCTGAGCAGGTGTGCATCTATACTTTTGTGCCAGCTGGACAACAGTGGGGTTATTAAGGGCCTGACCCTTGGCCAGAGGGCTGTACCCTTCAAACACAATGCCCTCCTGACGGCAATACTCTATAAGCTGAATGGGCTGCTGGAACGGATGGTACTCCACCTGATGGGTCATATCATCGGAAAACATAATTCATGCTTTAAAACATTTCAGGAAAAGCGCTGCTCTGTTTAGGAAACTGCATTCTGTTATTCTATTATTATCTGTGTTTCTTGTGTTGTGCACATAAAGATTAAACAACGTTGTCAGCAGTTTTTGAAGTGGTATAGCAATCAAAAGACATTCTAATAGTAACTCTACTGTGTCAATAGAGGTACATTTTATATATATTTATGTATGGAAGCCTGACATTACCTGAAAGATTTTAACATTATTTTGTTCTACTAAACACATTACCCTTTGTGTACCACATAACCACTTGTGTCATGTTTCAGAAAACCTCATTTGCCACTTCTAATAAATGTTATTTATGACTTTGTTAAGTAACATATTTCAACCAAGACCCTGCTGCCCCAGACCTGTGCTGACCTGTGACCATTTTCTTGTACAAAATATTTTCTTGAATACTTGCTTGGTTAACATGTGGCACTACAGTACAGTCCTCCTTTAACTGTTCCAGATGGTGGACCAGAAAATTGCTCACTCCAATGGCACGGCACACCCCTAGAGACAAAGATATGCTTTATGAAACATCCAACTCTGTCACTCTTACATTTTCTCCTTTATCTACAATTGTTCTCTGTCCACCAGGAGCACTGGATCAACTCTTCTAATATAGAATAATCCTACCACTATTCATAAGAATAGTGGTAAAAAATTGTCTCAATTCGTTGACCAATTAAGTCAGTATATTTTTCCTTGTTTTGTACCTTCTTTGTAAAGTTCCTCCAGGGCTCTCCAGGTCTCAGCTCTCACATCCCTGTTGTTGCAGCCTGACTGCCTCGATTCTGGCCAGTGCATCAGGTACAAGTCTGAAAACAAGGGCAGAGGATTATTTAGACAGAAAAGAGACAGGAAGAATGAAGGAAAAATGGAGGAATAAAGAGCGATGATAATGGGGACGCAAGAAAAAACAGATCAAGTTGCAACTTCTACATTCTTCACAGGTAAAGCGGTGGGGTGGTACTGAAGTGTAAAAAACATGAGTTAAAAAAAGCACAATAAAGAGGAACCTCAGTGAAGTAAAAGCCAGGGCTATGCTTGCTGGACCCTGTCCCCAGCAATGTTTAGAGTCACCACTAGGAGACTCCAGTAGGTTAATTTCTGGGGGGCGGGGGGGGTAAGTCACTAAGTCATTAAGTAACATTCAAGTTTCTACGCCTTTGGAGTCCAGGAGTCCAGCAATCAGATGCTGATTGGACAGTTAACGATTACGAGACCACCCATCAAACTCTGCTTTATCTTTCTTAGCAATCTTGCACACTCCTGGAGTGATAGCAGGTTCAGCTTTCTCTCTATGGAGAGAGAAAGCTGAACCATAGCCATGGTAGT
>OMKZ01043041.1:42890-54119 GCA_900302535.1 Neoniphon sammara
TGTCAGCCCCTTTCCAAACCAAAATCACAAATTACAGCCAGTTAGGTGTGACACTAAGATGATGACCAACTGACTGATTGCAGTGAATACAAAATGAGATTTTCTTTAATCTTTTTCTTTTTTTTTTTCTTTTTTTTTTTTTTTTTTTTTTTTTGAGCCTTGACTTCCACTCCAATAGCAGGGCTCAACGCTCTTTGCCTTTTATGCTCTTTGGTAAACCTGACAATATGGCGGGCCGTGCGAAATAAAGGACGAGTTTGCAAAACCGACTATGATAACAAAATGAGGTGAGTTCGCTTAGCTTACCTGTTCTATGCAAAAAGCGCCCAACACTGTTTATCATGGCCAGTACATTATAGCTGTAACCTTGCCCATAATAATGATCATTTTGTGTTCACGCATAAAGAAAGCAGTAGTGCAATAAGCGCAAGCACAAACATTGCATTTCAAACAAAGCAATTTGTTTCATTTGCACTACGTTTATAGAAATGAATTATTTTTTTACGGTGAACTGATTGGAAATGTAGCCGCAGGAAGAGCTGAATTGAGTCAGTGATCCATACGTGTCTCCACAGGGTCCTTCGTGGCTGGATGGGACTCCGGCGAACCTATTTGGTTTGGCCAATACTCTTGCTGCTTCTGGTTGGTGCGGCCCTGACGGCTCTGCTGCCCTCCGCTGAGGACCGAGGAGGCGAGGGGGTCCTGGGGGTGCTACGCAGAGGGACATCAAAAAGAGAGGACCCCTCAATGCCGAGCCATCATGTTGACAGCACTGAGGAGGACAGGTTTACCATCATCATCCAGACTTATAACCGCACAGACATTCTGCTCAAACTCCTGAACCATTACCAGGCAATGCCTCATCTCCAGCAGATTATCATAGTCTGGAACAATGTTGGAGAGCAGACACCCCAAAAGTTATGGAGCTCCTTAGGGCCCCATCCAGTCCCTGTGGTCTTCAAGGAGCAGAGTACCAATCGGATGCGGAATAGACTACAGCCATTCCCTGAGATTGACACTGATGGTCAGTATGTCTGTCAGCTTGTATATTGTGCATTGGTGTGGCACTGCAAGGTGTCTCTTCTCAGACTGTTTCCTCCCAGTTTGTTTGCTTTTTTTGAAGTTTGTCTTCATTTTGATCCCCAGCTGTGCTGATGCTGGATGATGACACTCTGGTCAGCGTTCCTGACATCAGTTTTGCTTTCTCTGTGTGGAAGGTAATGGTTGCCATAAGATACCATGCAAATAAGACTGATTATCACCCTGTATAACTGGATTACATTGCTTTATTAGATCATAATAACATCAACATTATATAGTACCTAACTGTACCATATGCAGGCACGCCATAAATTGTTTTAACGTTTGTTCCACAGCAATTTCCAAACCAGATAGTTGGGTTTGTCCCTCGTAAACATGTCATCACGGCTGGAGGAGTGTATAGTTATGGCAGCTTTGAGCTGCAGGACCCCGAGATAGGTGGAGGTGACAGGTAGGTCACTAATCTTTACTTTTAATAGTGTCAGCTACTATGGCTGAACAATATGGTAAAAACATCACACTGCAATTATTTTGACAGATATTGCAACTGTGATATGAATGATGATTTTAGTGGAAATGATACATTTTGCATCATAATTTGCATTTTCACTGAAAAAAAAGATGATGGTGTTCTCCGTAGCATATCTGTAGCACCACAATAATTCATTTGTAATGGTATTTTGTCACACATTTTACCGATTTTCAAAAAATTGCAGCTCAAGTGTTTTGGATATTGCACTTGGTCACACTGTGGTTTTGATAATATTTTGATTAATATTTATCTCCATTGTATCATATAATGTATCAGTTTTTGTGTCAGTCTGTGCCATTTCATGAACTTAATTATCACAATGCATCCACTGCAGGTACTCCATGGTGCTGATCGGTGCTGCCTTTTTCCACTCCCGCTACCTGCAGCTTTTCCAGGACCAGCCTCCAGCGGTGCATGAGCTGGTGGATGAAACACAGAATTGTGACGACATTGCCATGAACTTTGCTGTTGCACTATATTTGGGTAAACATTTCAAATCGTCCAGCTCTTCCAGGTCCAATGGCAAAACCAGCAGACCCTCAGGGGTATTTGTCAAACCTGTGGACATCCGCAACTTGGAGAAAGATGCTAGCAGTGGGTACGTAGGTATGTGGCATCGTCCTGAACACCTTCTCCAGAGGTCCTATTGTCTGAACAGGCTGGCACAGATCTATGGCACCATGCCACTCTGCTTCTCCAACCTGATGGTTTGCCAGTATGGGTTCCCCAGCTATGCCAACCACAAGAGCAGGGGCTGAGGAGGAGCGGTTGGGGCTGGGAGATCATTGACTGGCATGGACAGAATAAAGGTGGACCCAAGTGGCATTTAGGTAAGTTTTTGATTTTTGGCTAATGTGCCATAGTGCGTAGTATCAGGGGTCAGATTTAGGTTAATAGCCTAGTATAGTGATTTTCAGCTGACGTTCTGTAAGAGTTCGATCTGTGGATGTAAGAACATAGTCATTTGTGTCATCAGAAACATGAATGCAAACAAAACTTTCATAACTTCCTAAAGCATGCAAAACTCCCATTTAAGTGTTCAATACTCTTGGTCCCCATAAGGAAATCTGAGACAGCAAATGTCGAAATGCTAAAATGTCTTAACTGTTCAATAAACAATAGCATTTATGTAAACAAAGTGATAGAGGAGTGTTTGAACACAGGGTAGGGATACTATACTGCATCTGTAGTCTGAGCCTTGAAAAGTGTATACATAAGAATTGTTAGCTTGTTTTAATTGTTCCTTTTTCATAGTTCATGGCACTACAGCACCAGCAGGACTGTAATGGACTTTCTCCCCTTGGACAACAGCAAGAATGGTCCGGAGGCTTCCACAGATGGCTCAGAATGAATCTGCTCAGCCTGATGAGAATCAGTATTTGATAAGAGAATTTTTATTATTGCCAAAACTGCCTTTACCTCATAATTTACAGCTGTTTCAGTGGATTGTAGTGCAGTTTGTTTCCAAAGCCAGCAGATGTCAGTCTTATATCTGATTTGACAATTTGCCTGTTTGTTTTGCAGTCAGTTCATACTTTAGATGCCTTCCCATGGAAATGTTGGATTTCCTGCAGTAAACACAAAACTGTATAGAGTGTGCCCTGTTTGGGTTGAGTTTGTGTAGATGCCATCCCTGTAAACTCAGGATATATATCTGATGATGACTGGATGAGTGAATTTGGCCTCATAGCCAACCTTAAAACATGCCTATACATGCTGTTTGGTGACCTCATTTCTTAAATTTACAACTCATTTTGTTGATTTTTTTCTGTTTGTTTCAACAGGACTTTGTTACAATGATGCTTGTGCTTGTTTGATTTCACAGAGTACACACTGTCCCAAAATGAAACCAAACCAATGTCCCAAAGCTTGTTCAAGCATTTGTTTTGCTGTAACTTTGTATTTGTCATGCTTGTAGGAATGTATATGCAATTAATACTATTATTATTTACAGTTAACGTAGCTACTTATTTTAATTCTCAATGGAATTCAAGGATAAATTCATGTTATTTGTTAGCAAGGTTTAAGTCTCAAAATCACATCAAAATAAAAGCCAAATTCCTGAGGTGTATTGAATCTCTGAGTAACCAAATGTTGAGGCAAATCCAGGAACCACAGTTGAGGCCAAGTGCCAAATATGGTGTGAGGGATCAATGAATGCAGTGTCACCTAACTTGGCTCCCAACAAATCTATGCAGACACATTATGTTTGCCAGTCAACCATGGGGTGTGAAAGATTTGAATAGATATGAACAAGATAGGTTATTACAGTTGGGGCTTTCTTGAGACAGCAGGCAGGTATTAACAGGCAATGTTTCAACCTACCACCCTAAATACTCACTACAAAATTATCCGAGATTTGCAGGGGTTTTCCATGTTACTTTGAAAGGTTTTAATGCTTGTCTCATTTTACATCGCAAGTAAACTCTATTACATCCCCAGTGAAGGTTAAGATGTTAACAAAGTTTGGTATATCCCTTTTCATCCCCCAAAATACACCTTGGAGTATGCCAAAAAGGCAATATATAGTGGCTTTGGGGCCCAGGGAGACCTGGGAAAACCCACATAAGACTAAAAGCTTGCAGGATTTCACAGAAATGTCCATCTTAAAAACACTGGCTTAGTTTCACGCCCTCCAAGCCAAATTAATGACATGTTATTTCACCATCAATAGGCTAATGCATAAGGGCTCAGTAGCTTTTTATTTTGGGCTCTGTAAGGCCACACTTTGCAGGAGTGAGCAGATCAATTACAACACAAAGTTGCTGACTGAGGAATTTTATTTTACAATTGTTCCAAAATGTTTGGTGAATACTTGAACAAAATTAGGAGGTGCAGTTTTCTAGCTCAGGAGGCAGCAAGGTATCTGTGATTTCGTTTTAGTTGTCTGTATATCTTCACTGTCACAGTGATAATCCATGACAACAACGTAACATTTAATAATGCTTTCAATTTCATTTTTTAAAAGCTATACTTACACACAGTAGCAACTTTATTAAATACACGCCTCTGTTTATTTGGACAGCCCTCCCTTCCAGACAGTGAGTCATGTATAAATATGTGTGAAGCTTGCACACAGGGTCAAGAGGTTTGTTTACGGTATAACTAAAATTTTAAAATAGGAAAGATGTTTGATAATGTCTTTGAACATGTTAGAATTGTTGATACCAAGAGCACTGGTTCCAGCAACTGAAATATTAATTATTCTGTTAGGTGTATCTATTAAGTGTCCACTGAATATATACTGGTATACTTGGTCTTGTTTCAATTAAATGCAATCCCTCCTTTCTATGTATAGGAAGATATAAATACAAAATAACCTTTGATAATCACAAGCTGTTCAGCCCAATTTTAATAGTAATTTAATGCCATCTATGGGACTATGCAGTATATTACAAGTGTAAATTTGGGAAATCAAGACCACATTAATGAATGGGACCAGCAGCCCATTTTAAATGCCTAATCAGACACAAATGCATTTTATTTCAGTAATGGCTGAAATGAAGGCTGGAGGTTAAACTCCCTCTAGCTCAAAGGAGCGGGAGACATAAACAAAAGAGAGCGAACAATTAAGGTTGAGAGATGATGCTTTTGTACTGTAGATTTGAGTTTATTTGTAGGGTCTTAATGGGGAATTGGCAGCTGCTATCAGTTGGTGAACAGGGTGAACGTCTGGATTATAAACCACCACGTGTGAAATCCAACCCCTTATCCAAATTAGAGTCATCTTGTACCATAACATTTGATTACCTTCACTCCTAACTTTAAAAAATGACTGAAAAAACTCTAAGTATTGACAACAATGAAACCTGACTTCAAGTCAATGGTTAAAAGTGATTCCTTGAGTGAGATCGAAGTGGTGTGCATCACAGTTCTGGGGGTCTGGTTTAAAGTCCTACAGCGGCCCAGGGCCCCCACCAGGCCTGCCTCCACCAGCACCTTGAGAACGAATATTATGCCACAGCTTCACAAGAGGCTCCCTCTTTCTCCATATCACTTTGTGACCATATGCTACATACCATCTGTGGGACAAGACAGAGAGACAGCAAAAATGTAGTGACAACAGTATGGGATTGTTTTTTGAAACACTATTTAATTTCTCATGTAATATTTCCCCTGTCTTTAAGAGGATGAATATTTTGTTACTGTGTTAAGGTACCATAAATCTTCCACTAACTCCAATTATTTCCTACGACAACATAAAGAAAGATAGCCACAAATTGTCTTTAACTACATTGTATATGAATGACAGTCAGAGGACAGTGCCGGCCAGAGCTTTCCCCTCAAATATACAGCTCTTCTCATTTCGTATTGCTATCGTTGGCCTATCATTTGAAAATTTTAGATAACCTATATTTAAAAAATGATACATAAAACAGGAAATCGACTCAAGCTCTCCTTAACGCTGCTGCTTTTTAAATGTAAAAAGTGAACACAGGCCACTCACACTCCAAACAGGGCTCCGCCAAGGTGAGCTGCATGATCAAACAGCCGCCATCCCAGAATAAGTCCTGCTGTATCTACGGCAATGAGAGCTTTCAAAGCCTGAAGACCGACCAATGAGAGGAACTTCAAGTTACACACAATATCCTGCGCAGCATAAGCTATAAAGATCTCTGTTCTACCATGCATTCATACATGCATACTTACACATTCACTCACACACACTGGACTGTGTCCCTTTTGTTCATGCACAGACATTCTTTTACACTTGCACTTGTTGCCTGAAGTGAAAACAGACAAGATCGAAATTTCAGTGGCCATTAAGTGCATGTACAATATGATAATGATAATAATAATAATAATAATTATTATTTAACACTTTTGATGATCCAACCAGAGTTGCATGCACAACTACACCCACACACACAAAAAATAACGTAGACACACTCACACTCTCTCACACACTCACACCCTCACACACACACACACACACACACACACTATATCACTTACGTTTCCTGCTGTAAAAGTGACCATGGGGAGGAGGATAATGCCTAGCTTGGCTTCTGGCACCTTTGCACAAACTGCAGCCAGGACTGTCATGATGGCACCAGACTAAGGATTACACAGAGAGAGATATAAATAATTTTTTTTATTTTTCTTTAATAATTGCATTCCATTTGTATGATGCTGTAGAAAAATTTTAGCAAGGATTCTCACCGCCCCTAATGAAGGATGCAGGCGTCCAGTGGCTGTTTTACACATGTAGCTAACCATGGTGGAGATCACACCTGAAAATATACAGAATGAGGACGGGAGATGTTAGCCTTCACGCCCCGTACGTGGAAGAGTCAATCATACACGCCTCATCTATCCACTTGTGCGTCAGTATTTCAATAACAATGATGCTAACTAGTCTTTCTTTCTCTATTAGTCTGCTTACTGAAAGGAGTTTTGCCTTCTAACAGTTGAGGGAGATTTTAAAGACTTTCCCTCACATCCACTACAACCTTTTAGTCCAAACATTGTGACATCCCATCATCACAAAGGTAGAACTCTCCTTTTACCCACTCTCTCTTCTTTCCAATCTTTTGTTGTCATTTTGATCCATATCCAGTTTCATTTTCTACCGGCAAAGTAAAGGAACTCTCCTTGCCAAAGCAACGTAGGATGTCTCATGAACTGGGAGCTCATAAAATGTTTTTGTTTTGTGTGTTTAGTAAAAAAAAAAAAAAAAATCCCACTGAGCATACATCCATGTACATGCATGTCTTGCCCTTGGAAAGGTAAACTCCCACAAAATCGACACCCACTCTCACACATAGCTCTTCATCCAACATTTACTCACCGGCAGAGAGGTAGACTGCAAGGAACTGCTCCCTCCCCAGGAGAGAGACGATGCTGGAGGAGAACGTCCACAGGACATACATGTTGGCCACCATGTGGATAATGGAGTAGTGGCTGAAGGAGGACAGAACCATGGGAAGGCACCGCGTTTCTGGTGGGACAGAAAGAACGGATATTTAAGTGCATTAAAAGCAGGAAAGAACATTTTTATGGTCCAAGTCACAGCTGCACTTTTTAAATGGTGTTTGATTAATAATAATAATCATCAGGATAAAAATTCTCTTTTCGCTTGCACAGTGAGGTCAGAGGTCAGGATCACCTACAGAACAACTGGCAGTAATTCGGGCTCGGTCTCAATCCATCCCCTACTCCCTCACCATCCACTCCACCTTCTTCTGTGTGTTTGTGTGAAGCATTTGTGATATTAAAGGGAATCTCAAACCAATTAGCGAGAAAAGGACGTGGAGTACAGAAGGCTCCAGCAGTGACTGAGTACTGCTGACTTGTGACACAGACACATTCTTACAACAACAAAGTGCAATGCCAAAGAAGCTTGGATGAAGCATCTTCCAAATAAGTTCCCTGTCCCCTGTGATTTTGAGTAGTATTCTAAATGTACACAGATAACCAGACTTGCGCTGTTTTTCTTGCACTTAGCAAAGAGCAAATGTGTGGAAATGTGATATGTGTAGTGAATAGTAATAACTTCTGCTCAAATATGCACACATCAATTGAAAGAACACACATCTCATGTTATAATCTTTGGTTATTTTGTTGATGCCATGCATTTGCAGCCACAGTCAACAAGACGAAGCAGTTGAGAACAACCTGCAAGGCGTCCATTGACTGTCCAGTGATTGACTGCCTTCTGCTGCCAGTGGATGGCGTCCAGGGCTTCCCACAGCTGCCAGTTCATTTAAAACCGACACCTTAGTAAGGAGGGACCTTCACAGCTTCAAAGTGTGACTTCATTTGGGGTTTCGGCTTGAACTGAGGAGGTTTGCAAATATGTTCTGATGTTGCCAACTCATCCCCAAATCATACGGACTGCAAGATGTCACTGAATTCATGGTAAGAAATATCCCAGAGCATTGCTTTGGGTACTGCCAGTGTGTCTGAGAGTGGACTCTCTCTTTCAGATGATGTAAATATCATTTCTACCAAAAGTGGAAATTAACCCTTTGAACTTCAACCTCTTCATTTTAACAGAACATTTTAAACTGTTTGTGAAAGTGTAAAATTTGTAAAACTGGTCAAAGTAGTATACTCACTGGAGGCAGGGTTGGAGGTGAAATACTTTATCATGGATCTTTGCATAGAGGGAATCCGCCAGCAGCACAGGACAACAGCATTTATAGCTATAATACCTGGGACATGGAAAAAGAAAAGCCAGTGACTCTAAAAAAAACCAATAGGATGATATTTTAAGCATGCAAGGGTGCTGATGACAGCCCTTAAATTTGAGACTGAATCTTACAAAGAGGCAGACGGAGAAAATGAGTGAAGTAGAGCAATTCTGAGTGTGTACGTTAATGTGTGTAGTGTGTTAGTGTGTGTGTGTAAAATGAGCTACCAGTCACAGTCTTCTGTCCCTCGGTGAGGCTGCTCCAGAAGTCATCCACCATTGACATCAGGAGGATGATCTGTTTCTGGAAGTCTGTGAGCTGGTTCCACCAGTTATGCCAGTACGCCATATCCTGGGACCCCTGAATGTAATATGTTGGTAACAGTTTACTGAATCACCTTTAACCTCTTATACCTTATTAATAGTTATATGCTTGTATTAGATGTTACACCCGAAGCACACATAAATCAACAGTATGGAAAAAGATGGCAGACAGCATCATTACACCCTCACCTGTATCAATTTTTCTGACTCGGCCTCCTCCTTCGCAGTCTGTACTCTCGACTTCAGGGACTCATATTGTAAGATCGCCGCCGCACCAAAGGAGCAGCCTGTAAACTGGCATGGAGTCAGACAACAACAAACACACCATCCTACTGCCTCCTTACATTGTGCATCTCCTTTCTTGCTTTAGCATGAACATGAGAACGAACTGTCCACCCCCCTTGCACACTGGACCAAAGAAAGTGAGGTTCTCTCACTGAAAAGGTGGCAGCAAAGTGAGAGGACCTACCCCTACTGTGAACATCAGAGGTCTGAAAAGTGTGGGCCTGGAGACTCTGGGAGGGTAGGACGCAGCTTTGCCTGGCACGCCATCAGCAGCCTCAGAGGGTGTAGTGTTAGTTTCTTTGGCAGCATTTCCTTTCTTTGTCTCTGGTCTCTTCGCTTCCCTGCGGAAAGCACACCTCTGCTGGCTGTAGGGGGTGAGTCTGTGGAAGTCATGTGGACAAAGGAGGAGAGACAGTTTCAACAACACTGCTGCAACCAAATCTACAATTACCTCTAAGTATAAAACTAATCAGCTAAATGCATGAATGCTTTTCCTGATTAACTGCACGCAGGCATCAACATTGAACAGTAAAATCGACTATATTCAATGAGTGTCACCTCTTCACCTTAACACTAGCCACGCCCCCTGTTTGGTAACACCCTTGTATATACTATATATAATACTATATATAATTATTTAGCTGTTTTTGTACAACCAAATTGTGTAAAACTTTTGTCTACAGGTCATGCTGAACATTAGAACATATTGTACATTTGAGGAATGTTTGTATCGCTTTGAACACTCGGCTTTTGCCACGCTTTCAAAAATCGGTAAATAGGTAATATATGGATGAATGGGTGGATACATGCAGTTCACTACGGATAGTACCTTGCGCTGTATCATATAAAACACAATAAAGCTGAACTCCTCGAGCTCCTGCAGTATTTACAATGACAGCCAGAGCGGTTGAGTAACTCGAACGCAGCTGATGAAGAAACACAAACACACAGTATTCGTGTCGTTCGTGTTTGCAGCAGTGCCGAAAGCTGAACACGTAACTGTTTCATTCACTCACCTGGAGCCTCGCGAAGCTGTGTTGGTGGATCTGATGAACTGTGTTTTGGTCCAGTTCATTACACAACCTCTCCACGCCATCTTTCACAAGATGACCTCAGCTGAGGCTCGTCCCACCACAGACCGAACTGATGCTGCCTTCATGTACTACTAGAAAAATCCGAGTTCTGTATGTTATTTTTCGCGTTTATTGGCGGTTGGAAAACCAGCTAATTTGCGCATTACCGCCACCACCTGGACTGGAGTATGGATCAGTAGACTAACATGAAAAATCTCTCAATAAAACTAGAACTTATGTGCAGATATATTTTCCTCACTGACTTCCCCGGATTTCCATTGGAAAAGGGTTATTATGATTAGCTTATCTCAGTGATGCAAATCATTTATTTTGCACCTCAGTGTAACCCCCTCATTGCAGTGGCACATGCTGTACTATGTCTGGATCACTGTAGTGTACACACGCTCCTTGTGTGTGTACACATGTGCTTTAATTTGAATGGCACATATTAATAAATAATGATAAAATGAACATTTAAAAAACGTTACCATCAATTAAACCTTACATCTCAGAAAATCTTTAAAAATCCCCACTTTCCCAGTTTTTTGTGTTGTCCATGTGCGTCTAACTTTGAATTGCAATGTATCCGACAGCACGTAAATGCAGCAAAAGATATATTTGAATGAAGACATCCCCTCTCGGAGCGGTACAGGCTTATAACGCCACAATATATTTTCCCATGAGGTAACAATGTTTTACTTCCCTCTAGCGGCGTGTTAAAATTTTACAAGCTCGTCGAGGTCCAGGAAGAATGAATGGACAAGTTTTTGGCAGAGAGAGAGAGAGAGAGAGAGAGAGAGAGAGAGATCTCAAGTGGTGGAAAAATTAGTAAATTAAAT
>OMKZ01043043.1:10175-23196 GCA_900302535.1 Neoniphon sammara
TAGTCGCCGTTAAGACAGTCCAGAGCGGCCTTGGAGATGTGGATCCTCCTGCGACGGGACAGGAAGACATTGCTGAATTTTAGCTGCGTTTTAAACATGGAAACATGAGACTCAAGCAAGAGACAACCAATGAAATGGAAGTATACCTTGACAGCATTTGGCATATTGAGACACACAGATTCACAGTTTGAGAGTTTGGCTTATGAACTTGTGCGTACACTTTTGTAAACTGAGTATGTATATTTCTTTCTTTCTACCATGTCATCCCTCTGGAGCTCCACAAGTTTCTGTACTAAGTTGAATGTCAACCCAGAAAATGTTCACAATATTCTAGACCAGTTAAAGTCCTTATTGTAGCAGCCGCATTTTCCCATCTATTTGGGTCCAAATGATTAATAGGGACCAACATTTTTGGAATAACTGGCAACCATGAAACAGCTGCAACGTAATCCAGTGGGGTAACTTGTCTCTGTTAAAGTACGTCCACTAAAAGTTTTTGTTTTTGCTATTGACAGGCTCAGATTGTATAAGAGTCTGACAACATTATGCAAATGCACCTGATTCATAAACTTTTAAAAAATTTGCTTATAATTTGCTTATAACCTGAATCGAAACACAACTAGTGAAATCAACTGCTGCCTTTTTGTTGTTGAAATCAAACGCTGCAGACTCATCCATCTACTAGACGGTTGGTGATAGACGTCCATAAACTTCTGTCTGTGGCTCAGGAAGCAGCAGAAAGCTCTGAAAAGTTTTAAGAGAGTGGCTCCATCCATTCATGTTGTGCAGTTTAATTCGATAAAGAGCCAGGTCGGGTCACGGCCTGTATAACTGGACAGCAGATGCTGGCAGGAGATTTAAAATCAGCAGTTAGAGGTTTAATCCCATCCTGTCTCTTAAGGCAAAAACAGAAGCAAAACATCACATTAGCTTTGTCCCATATTACCAAAGGGAAAAAATCGCCCTCGCCTCACCTCGACTTGTCATCCAAACTAGATAAATATCTTTTAAGAGAAATAAATCTGAGACATTTGTCACCATAAAACTGTTCTGACCTTCCCAAGGTTTCGTCCGTTTTTTCCTATGTTTGTGGGAGTTTTTTCTTGTTCTCATTAAAGGTCTATGGTTGAAGGGACTCACTTTTATTAATTGTTCCATAATTGTGTGCATTGTGAAGCCATTTGAGTTATACACTTGATTTGGCTTGCCTCGGTTGCTCGGTAGCTTTCTGAATTTTTATAATTGGACACAGCAGGCTTTTCCTGACTTGCTAACTGGGATTTCACAACATTTGTAGAGGGGAAAAGACGCTGTTTGGGCGGCTCTTCCCTCCTCCCTCCTGTAAATGTAAAGGTGCTGGAAGAAGAGCCATTGCAGACCTTCCTGGATAAATGAATTTTGCTGTGGACTCACCCCGGGATCCCTCCTGACTCCAGCTTGTTGGCGATGTCCACGTCCCAGGACCAGACGTCAAACTGCCACTTCCTGAGCCCCAGCACGCCGCACAGCACCGAGCCCGAGTGGATCCCAATCCGCATATCGATGTCGTGCTTCGTACGCGATCTGACGTACCTGGAATCGATAAATGGATTCATCATTTAGTTAGATAAAGAGAATCAGCCGGAGAAAGATTTTTTGAGGTTTGAGACATATGAGGTGTGGTTTGTACAAAAATGAGCTGCAAGGTGATGTCAGTAACATGCTGCTAAAAGTTTGTACATTCATTTTGTACAATATATCTCAGTCACTATATCACCGCAGGCCATGTAAACTAATGGACGAAGCACCAGAGGTTCTCCTGGTGTGTGATGTTGTGATGAAGAGGATTATGGGAGATTAAAAGGAGATTAAAAAGGTGTGAATATTTAGTCACCTTCAAATAAACCGATCGGCAATAAACTGATCATTAGTTCAGTCTTTATGTTATCACTTAAGTCTGCACTTGTTTAATAAAATGCTGACCTGCAGACATTTAGACATTTAGCATGAATAAAGTGATAAAATGAACACAGATAGAGAAAATACACCAAATTGTGCCTCACAGCACTGTGGTAAAACCTTACAACAGACTTGTTTTTGCACACTAAATTGTGTATTAACCTCCCTCATAAATGTGTTAGTTTCTAAATTAAACCCCCCCCTCAAATAAGGTTGTCTATTTTAAGGTCATAATAAGGCAGCATGAGTACAAAGCGTGCAATCTAATAATTGGCGCTTCCATTATGTTGTTATCCAGATTTAATTTTAAGCAGTAACAGTATTATTTTGTATATTACTTGAGGTAATAAGGCCAACATTTAAGTCTGAGTAAACAAGTTTTTATTCCTCTCAGTTTAATTACATTGACCTGAGGGCTTGATGCTTGGCATTTTATCTGAAATATTCAGGGGTTTGTTTTTGGTGAGTCAGTGAAATACAATGCGTGTTGGTATTAAATCAGCAAATTAATAAACATGAAATTGACCTCTGGCGGAACAGAACACAGATAACATTAACAAACGTTCATAAATCTACCAAGAAATTAACACAATGCATTTTACGCCGCGGAAAGGGGGAGAAAACATCCATTTTTAAACAGGCTTTTCACACTTGTTAGTAAATTTGTTTCTCATTTCATACTCTATAATTGCCTGAGCACAATATAGCCAAGACAAACTGAGGCTTATAAAAGCAGGAAGTGCAGACAGCACTGTCACGCCCATTCCTGCCTCCCGGCCTCATTTCATGCTTCATAACAGCAGTGATGGATGTGAGGCGACATGCGTCCAGGGACTTCCTGACAGGTGCTTAGAGTTCGCAGTCTGCTGCACGACACCCAGGGCAGGAAATTAACTCTGCAAACTGTGGCTGCTCATGATGATGAAGATAATGTGATACTGTATTGATCTTGCAGGGAGATCCTCTCCACAGGGGGTCGGAGGTCAGAGTGGAGACCTGCAGCTAACGGAGTCAAGGCCAGCCTGTCTTTGCAGTGGCACTATTGCAGTTTGCATGTTTGCACAAGTATTTTGTGTATAGATACAGTATGGAAAACCAAAGGGGTCAAAAGAACCAGTAATTACAAGAAATATGAGTAGATATGTTGTTAACATGCAAACAAAGAGCAATGCATGAAGGAAGGCATCAGTCTCTATCCATAGATACCTATAGATATACTTGTTAACTGATTATGTTATGTTAGTTATGAGACTTTTGACATAGTTTTGCAAACGGTCCAAAGCTGTTACTCTGCCAATCATCTACACTACACTCACAGGAGGCTGGATCTGTTTATAAAAATAGAGAATTTATTTAGAAAACACACACACACACACACACACACACACACACACACAGAGAGAGACAGCAGTATTCGGAGTAAATTGCATTTTGCTGAAACAAATGAAGTGAAATCCTAAAACAATGTGATTTACATATAATGACATGTAGTAGCCACCTAGTGACATGTCATCTGGCCACCTCGAGGCCCAAAGAAGTGGTTTAACCAATGGGAAGTCATGACACTCACCTGGCCAAACTGCTCAAAGGTACATGAAATTGGCATTTGACTTCATGTATTTGAAGGTAGTTTGCATGTGAACAAGATCTTGTCGATCAAAACATTGCCTTTCTACATGTAAGCCAATAATTAATTACAGACTATCGCTCTCTGCACATTGATCTTGTGCCAACATGTTGTTAATGTGTTAAAAAACATGTTAACAACATGTTTGCACATTGAGAGGATATATAAACAATAAGTGAACACAGGTGTTAGTATCTTGTATTTTTGGCCTCTTTGGCTTTCCGTAAGAGGGCCTTTTAGCGGGTTTAACACTGTAAATATGGATTTTGAGGAGTGGCAATGCCAAGGCTCAAAACTGAAAGACTTTATTGAAATAGGTGACATGGAAATGGACTGATTTTCTTAATCAAAATGTGCAGTTTAACACACAGTATTTAACTCAGAGAGGAAGCAGATACGAAGATGCTGCTGCTGAGATGTTGGTACAAAAACACAACAAGCAGAAAGAGTTTTCCTTTGCAGACTTACTGTGTTGTAAATGTCAGAGGATTGGATTAAAGTAAATTATAGATTTTGAAGTCATATCATGTTATCAGTGGTGGAGAAAACAAAAAATCAAGTGGGAGAAACAAACTAGAAGAAATGATAGATTCTGAAGTCACATTGTATTATCACAGTTTAATGTAAATGGGCTGGAACTTGAAACAAAAAAAAAAAGCCATGCAGTACATCAATCCAAACACTGCTGGCCTCTGGCCCTGCAGTAATGCAATAATGATCGCCATAAACCACCTCTCTCTTTCAGAATGAAATTTCTTTCCGAATGGACCGTATCGGATCAGAATCTTCCGATTGACATGTTTACGTGAAGCATTTTTAATCTGATTGGGCCTTTATTCCAATTATTTGTGTCCATGTGAAGATAGCTATTGTCATCGACCATTTGAAGATCAAAGCCCAGCCCACATCTACAGAACTTTTTATAGCAAAGATTAGACAACAAATGGTCCATCGCTTTTGTCTAACCTCAATCAACACTGCAAACCTCAAGCTAGACTTTTTAGGAATATCCCTAAAAAGTCTAAACCAGTGCTGTCCAACCCAGAAGCCCCTCTGTCCTGCAGGTTTTTGCCCCAGCTCTGCTCTAACACACCTGATCCAATTAAGGCCCATACACTGTCACACAGTTCACGTAGATCTGTTTCAGCCAATCAGCATTAAGCCCTTAACTGGATCATATGTCTTAATCTGACTATTGCTTACTCTTTCTATGAGCCTTTTCAGGTTAAGGCAATCAGAAAATGTTTACATGGACATCTCTTCTTACGAGTGTTATTGTAATCCAATTAACACAGGAATATTGTAGTCCATATGCAATCTCTGTGTCCTGTCCTGAATCTGTTCTGTTTATAGCACTGCAGCAGATTACTGTTCCTCAAATATTGTAAATCAGAATATAATATGTATGTGGTCTGTGAAAACAACAGGTCAGTATGTCAGTCTGCTGCTCCTGACGGCTGAAAAGAGACTCTGTAAGCACTGCTTTTTTTTTTTCTCCCTCAGGGAAGGAGCAGCAGTGCAGAGGTTGTGTCTGCATACACTGTCGCTCAGCATATTGACTTAATAGTATACAATACAAATCTCAGGGCTTATCCATCACTAATCCCCACAGTCTCCCTCTGTTTCTCCTCTCCACATCAGCCCTCGCAGCTCGCCGCCACGCTGCGAGCGATGCGGCGGGGTAAAACACTGCAGCAGCACGCGAGATGGAGTGATAATCTAAATGAAAGCGCTTCAGTCTTCAAAAGCACGAGCTGCGGGCTCTGTGAGGCTTTTCACAAACTAAAGTCAATAAAAAAATAGAATAAAAAAAAAGAGCCACGAGCTCAGCTGGATACTCACAAGTCAAGAGCTTCTGCAGTGAGAGATTGAAGACTTTATTGCTACTGTGATGTAAAAATGTTGAAATGTGATGCAATTTCTTTTCTTATTTGATCTAAAGATTAAATGGTGAAGATGTGTTCAGCCATGTCTCATGATTCAAGGCCCTTCAAGTTGTGTAATTTCAAAAATACACATAATGAGAAAATTGGCATTTGTACCTCCTCCTCATGTCAGAGACACGTGGTTTTAAACAGAGCGGTGATAAGGATGATCCATGTGAAGAATTAGCTGTTAATTAATTTTGTTTTGATTGATGTTCCCAACCAGCAGTCAGCAACAGATTCAGGCTGCAAATACTGCAGGGAAATCATTTGCACATTGGTCACTGATGAGGTAAAGGAGACAGACTACAGTAGCACCTGAACGCCTCACACTAAGACACATGGTAACTGCCATTTCACAGCAGGGGGGCCAGCAGGATCAAAGCGAGATTTCAGTGTTTTCTAGTTGGACGGTTGTTCACTCAGGATGCACAACACCAGCAGTGCAAACACTCTCACTAACGTCTTTTCCCTATGGGACTGTCTACTGTTATTTACCTTAGAGGTGCACGATGCAAAATTGAGGGCTGATTCAAGTAAGCACCGGCTAAGCTGGCTTCAACTTCCATGCAATTAGTTGCAGGTTGCAAACAAAACTTTTACTGTTGCCATGTCAACAAACACAGAACATTCCAAATGATGATGCAAACCGAATTTATAAATTTCATTGGACGGTTCGTCTGGAACTTCAAGTTGCGTGGAACTGAAGCTGCATTTCAGCCTGACCATGTAAAACCAGCCTCAGACTCAACTGACAAAAAACAAGCACATAATTTAGCAGTGAGTCAAGCCGATGATGAGAACCATGAAGACTCAACCATCAAATTTCATGTTTAATCCAGGCTTTTTGTCTTAAAGGTCCTCACTTAAAAGTGTTTTTACATAGCGCTCCTTTAAAAATGGCAGACTTGCTAGTCATCCATGCATGATATGAACTGCAGCATTGATTTTCGTGAAAATGACAAGTCAGCTGTGACGGCAGTAGAGTGCTTTCTGCAGCCAGTGTGAAATGGTCATAGGGTGATTTTTTTTAAATCGTCAGATGTAGCAACAGTTTGATGCTGTTTTGCTTCTGTAATTCAACATGTTTCTGGTAGAAACAGAACATAATGTGGAGGAAAACTGTTCAAAAGATGCAAAAGGCTTTTGATGTCATCTTGCCCTGCGAAAATTTCAGATTCTTCCACAACAGATTTCAGCCACCGGTGCTGCCACCAAACACACACCACTGCACCGTGCTGCCAGTTGTGCATTTAAAGCTGTGAAGCTGCAGGTCTGTGCAGGCTGCTGTTTTTAAGACCACACCTGCACCATTTTCTGCTGTACCCACAAGCCATTGCACCAAGACAGACTGCCCAACATGCCTGCAACCTGTATTCCTTTCCAGTTCCATCCCAGTCCTAACTGAAACATCTTAATAAAACATTTCCATAGAGGCTGCGTCAGTGTTGCATCAAAGACATCAGCTGTACTGACATTTATCAAATTGCGACCCAGCTGTTGCCAAATAGTGATCTGGTGGGTATGTGGCGTGCTGCAGTGCACGAACACCAACAGTATTGACCGGGCTTTTTAATATTCGAATGCCACGCACCCGCCTGCAGCCTTGAAAAACAAAAAAAGAAAAAGAAAAAAAAACAAACATATGCTGCCAACATCTCATGTGGTTCTCACAGGACCAGCAGGCTGGTCTGCCCCACACAAATCTAATACTACAACAATAATAATAATAAGCAGAATGACAATAATAATATTACCGTATGGTTTTGATCATGCTGAGGCCCATCTCCACGCAGCAGTGGGCGTGGTCTTGTCTCGGCTCAGGCAGACCAGACACGCAGTAGTAACAGTCTCCCAGGATCTTGATACGAAGACAGTGATGCTCCTGCAGACAGACAGACCGAAATAAAAAAAAGAAAAAGAAATCACATCAAGCCGGTGACCACGCTGAGAAATTATTATGAGAAACGTATTACAATCAATCAAAGTTATGAGAAGCTGTAATTCTGTCGCAGATCAAAGCGAATCAGAGCCAGCAGACATGAGTTCAAACTGGGGCAGAGGGGAATATAACTGGGAAATACAATACAACTAAAATAGGTCAAAACGAATTACATAAAAAGTCTGTCTGGAATAATGCATCGACTTGACAGATGATTCTGTCCTGCAGTCTCACAGGCCTGAACAGAATTAGATACAGTATACTGGGAACAAATGCATTGAATTTTGGAGCGGCCAGGCATGACGGTCAGACCTGCTGTTCCTCCAGACAGAGAAGAAGAAGAAGCCTCTTGACGATAAAACTGCTCTGCGCTGCGCTGGTTTGAATGAAATATGGATATGAGCTCTGGAGCAGCTCTCTGACATGAAAGACCGTCGCTCACATAACAGAACAAAACAAAACTGAAGCCAGGAAATGGCAATTGCTCTATTTTTACAAGAACTCATTTCTCTGAAAGACGAGGGAAAAGAACAGAAATTTGTTGTCAGTGTATGTGTAGCATTTATTAACATCAATTTATCACCTATATATCAATGTGAATAGCTCGGTATAATTACTGTAAACAGATTAGATTATGATGCAGACGGTTGTCAGCCTCTGTCTCACAGCAGCAGTATTGTTAGTGCTACTGTTAGACCACATTTCCCATCAGCCCTGTTGCTTCCTGCCCTTTCCCCCCCTCCCAGGCTGCGTCCCACATGCCGTCCTCTGCGTCCCCAATTTGGTGATGTCAGCAAAGTGTGGACCTGTAGGGTGCGAATCTGCAAGGGCCGATGGATTTAAAAGCGAGCATTCAGGACACCCTCAAGTCTCCAGACTTCTAACAAACTTGACAAACTTCTAAACCAGGTGGTTTAGACATGAAGTGAGGCACGGAGCAGCAACTGCATGGCCCTTTTCTCTCATGAAACTGAATCAGACACTGATTTTGACGCATAGTTTTGGAGAAATTTGACAAAGTTTGAAAACAATGACCATGTTCAGTGAGCGAATATCAAGGACAGCCCAACAAATGGAGCATTTGACCAATAGCACTGGTCATCACAATGGCTTATGGGTAGTAGACCACTAGACCAAGGTTCTGCTTGATGTGGACTTCACCAGAGGGCATACTGAGGGCTCATAGGGGGAGCTGGTGAGCACATCAGTGAGACTGAAGCTAATAATTGGGACACCTTGTGGTCCTGCAAGTCTGTCACAACAACATGTCGGAAGTGATTTTTTCGCTCCTTCCACCAGAAAGCTCTAGCTCCATTTGCTCTGGAAGAACAGCGCCCTCTTCCTGTTTTGTGCCATAAAGCAACCTAGCATATTTCCCGCCAAATCCCACCTGCTGACAAACTGTGGAGGAGAGGCTGATCTAATGTCTCCAAATCAATGTGGTAATGATTTGTTCATGTTTAAATGCTACACATATGACCTTTAATCCTGGGGCCACGCTGGGATGTAAAAGACTAAAAAAAGAAATTGCAGACAACATCACGATTGTAAAAGTGAAGTGAACTCACGTGGGCGAGGCGATCGAAGCGTGCAAAGAGCTCGTTCAACATTCGCACCAGCTCCTGCGCCGAAAGCGTCGTGGAGAGGTTTGTGAAGCCTTTAACGTCTGCGAAAAGAATGCTGAATAAAATACGGAAATGTCACATTAATATCCAGGTCGGTTCTCCCATTCTGACAGCTGAAAATTTGCACAGTTGTACGAGGTGAAACAAACAGATCTGTCTGCAAACCTGAAATGCACCGTATCATGTCTGCAAATTTCTGCACATTTACTTGTCAAAGTGCTTCAGATTCTGAAATTCTTGATTTAAACACAGCCATGTTTTGCATTCCTTCTTTCACAAATCTCTTGAGGTTTTAAAAATCATCTAATTAAAAAGGAGGAAACTCCCCAGACAAATTAGGCAAGCAGGATGAACTGGAGCCTTTCTAAATCCATGGCTGTCAATTCCTACTGTTACTGAAGTTAAAATTCAAAATTGCCTCTTGGGAAAAATAATGCTGGCTAATTATACATTTACCAACACTCAGCATCTGATTTCGCTTTAATGTCCCTTGGGCTATTAGACCAAACCTGGTTTTAATGTTCAGGGAAATGTTAAAATTTGAATTTATGTTGAATATATGAATGTGAATCAAGGCGGTGCGTGACAAGCAAAATTTATGCATAGAAATAAAGGTTTACCAGATCCAAAATGGCGGTCTCACCTGACATTCTCATAGCGGTGGATGTAGATTCTGTGAAACTGATGCTGGAGGTGTTCGTCCTCTACATTTGTCATGTCGTTGATCATTTCCAAAACTACAAAACGTGGCAGGACAGATAAAACCAGCCGTTCCTGTGAGGGGAAAAAAAAAATCTTATTAAAAAATTGGAAAACTGCACAAAGAATCAGTCATACATCGGTAAAATGAAGGAAGTTATCACATATTTGAATATTTGATAAGAAACAAAACCACATTTTATTTATATAGCATATTTGTACAGTCAAATGCAGTGTGGTTTACAGGTAAACAAAACAGAAAAATAAGGAGAAGAAGACAAAATACAATAAAAACCAACAGACTTTACCACCTCTATATAAAGCTGATCATTTTTCAGCATCGGAACAACTAAAAAGATTTGAACTTGGACTTCTAAAATGGAAAATACACTGACTGATGAACTTCATGTGTTCTTTTCAAAAGAGTTAAGCGCACTATGGTGAATATAAAAAGATAAATGGTAAACATGAATATAAAAGTCAGGCTTGAGTTAGCAGCTCATTTAAAAAGTCATTAAAAGTCCAAATTAACAGGCAAACAAAACCAGAAAAAACAGGTGAAACAAATGACCTAAAAGCCCGTCTGTAAACAGAAACGAGGAAAAAAAAATGTCTTTGACTCTGCCAGCCGGAGCTTCTAAAGCCTCCAGGCCCAGAAAAACAACACAGACAGGCGGATGTGTCGTGTTGTCGCAGTGTGCTGACGCAGTGCCATTTGGCAAACGCAGAGACAGATCTGAGGCTGGAACGTTCGGCGTCCTTCAGTGTTTTTATTTATTTATTTATTTATTTGGCCTCGGGGAGCCCACACAGTGCCAAGCCGAGTGCCACCTTCAGACTCTGATTACATTAAAACCAACACGGGTTTACATTAGAGCTTCAATACCCAGAAATCCTGTGAAGTGATGTCAGTGAACGGCACACGGTCGTGTTTACGAGCCCAGACGCTCTGTGTTGTTTTATACCAAAGAGACGCAGGAGATCCGAAGTTTCAACAACATGTGAGGGAAAGAGGAGCTTTTATTAATGAGATGAAAAAAAAATCAACACTTAATGTGAAGATTTTTGGCATCACATCCAAGGACACTCGTCTATTCTTTATTTTGTTGATCACCTGCCTGCTGAGTCTCCTATTTATTTACTTATTTAATTTTTTTTCCAGTTCAGGACACAGTGTTGAAATGTCTTTCTCTGAGTTAATTTGATACTTTTCTCATTTGATAAAACATTTTCCTGTTTCAATTCTTCACTTCCTGTCCGTCAGAAGATTTTCCATCTGTAACCAGAACGTCATTTGTGCAAATAGGATGAAACTGCTTGGGCTGCAACTTGTGACTGTTTTCATTATTGGCAATTTTTTCTAATTAATTAATTAATTATTTAGTGTATCAGTTGTCAACAAGCGCAGGCCCTCCATCGCTGGTGTCCCACTGGTTTGATGCATGTTGGGGGAATGCAAGCAGTGGGAGATTGGAGTTTGTGCGTTTTAGCCTGAGGGTGCTGCTGGAGGAAAGGTCATGAGGTCACCAAATCTGACATGGTTCATCCTCTGTGGAGCATGAATGTGCTTTCCAAATTTCACCCAATAGATAATGAGATAAGTTTGACATTTTGGCCTGAAGGGTGGCGCAGGAGGAAAGGAGACGGTGACACTCAAACTAACAGGGTTCATCCTCAGGGGAGCATCAGCAAATCCATCCATTACATTTACATCCTTTGGCGAGTATGGATGCACTCGCCAAACTGCAAAGTTGTGCAAAGTTGACATTTTTGCCTGAGGGGGGCACTTCAAGAAAAAATCATGAGGTCTCAAAAACTGCCAGGGTTCATCCAGCAGCAAAAAACCTAAAAGTATTAATTTTATATTAATATGAATGGAGAAAAGGAACAATCTTAGCATCTTAATGACCTTAGTTTAGCTGCAGTCAGACAATGTATTTTTACTCGGGAATTAATTAATTACCAAAATTATAATCGATACATTTTCTGTTGATTGACTAATTGATTAAACAGCTAATCATTACAGGACAAGAAACGACAAACACTTTTTTCTGCAGCTGCACTGTGTGACTCAGACTCCTAAGCTGGGTGTATTATTATTTAAAAGCCTTGTACGCTGCATGTTAAAGCTTACAGTAGAAAACAGCCTCATATCTGCATTAGTGAGTCAGTCCACAGCGTAAACACCGGGCTCCAATTTCCTGTGAACCGCTCTGTGAAGCCCGAGTGGCGTGGAGAGCCTCTTACAACCAGGAGAGCAAGTGGAGAGAGCAAGAGAGGAGAGGTGGGCGAGAGACAAAGACAGTGAGAGGGGGGAGGGAGAAAGAGAGAGAGAGCGAGAGAGAGAGTCTGCATCCTCTGCTCCATTCATACCAACATCTCTGTTCTCCGGCTGCAGCTATGATGTTTATTTCCGCTGTCGATCACCTATGCTTGATTGATCGATGCTGCTTTTGATGGCTTTGAGTGTCATATGCACTTCCTGTCTGCATCTTAACCTTAACCCTCCTTCCTCTGTTTTGGCCGTGTTGTTTCGTGTGTCTTTATATTTTTAATCTCTGCTGCCAGACACATTTCCCCTTCAGGGACAATGAAGTGAAGGATCAAATGTGAAAAATAATGGTAAATGCCAATCATAAGTGAGCAGAGCTCAAAGTGACGTCTTCAAATTACTTTCTTAGTCTGACCAGCAGCCAAAAAAAAAAAGTATTAATTTTATAACAAGTCAACAGTGACCATGATGGTCCTGATGCAAGACGCCCTGGGTGTGATTGTTTTTCCTTTCTTTTTTAATCCTTTTGAACCTTTTTCTAACCACTTCCTGACATCAAATCAAAACTTAAATAATGTCAAGACCTACTGCACAATAAAAAAACAAACAAAATAACACCCGACTCCACAGTTGGATCTCTGCCCTTCTGCCTTCTTCTGGTGCCGGGAGATTGCTGAAATCAATATGCCTTTGTGGAACTGAGTGGGGGTTGGGGTGGACAGGAACGGCCCTGGTCATGTCCAAATCTACTGAACAGCGAAATGTTTTTGCATCAGCACACACACACACACACACACACACACACACACACACACACACACACACACACACACACACACAAGGGGTGTGGGGCAAGGGGTAGTAACACCAAATATTGATTTGATTTAGATTTTTCTTTTGTTTGCTCACTTTGCAATTTGTAAATTGATAAAAATTAACAATTATTATTTATATTTTTGATATATATATACAGCACTGTGCAAAAGCAAGAGT
>OMKZ01043047.1:0-11039 GCA_900302535.1 Neoniphon sammara
ACGTGAAAATCATAATGCAGCTTTTGTGTGCGTGCGTGTGAGTGTGTGTGTGTGTGTGTTGGTGTTTTTTTTTTCCTTTCCTTCCTTCCAAATGAATTGCGAGTTATTTTACCCCCCCAACCCCCGCTTTGTTTGTGAGGTTCGAGATAATTCTCTTTATTTAGCGAGCAGTGTGGAAAAAAAAAACGGCCGCGCCTGGGCCATGTAGGCATATGCAACACGTTTTTAGATTAGGTCATCCATTTATGGGTTCCCTCTCCTCTGGGCTCAAGGCCCACCACAAGGCGCTTGTGTAGGAATAACCGCAGTCACGCCATCTATTATTCACATATTATCACGTATCAGGGAGGCTGGATTATTTATGTCTGCAAGGCTCGATGTGGCCGGCTACAGCCCGTGCCAATGTTTCCCCTATCATTGAATAGCCACCCCACCAAAAAGAATTTCATTTGTATCGGGTTCAGTGGAGAGTTTTCATGTCACATGGTTTGAAAGCCGTTACAGAGGCCTTTCCACCTGACCAAGATGCACGCCTGGGGGGAAACACCGGCCTTTGCCACGCTGAGAGTTGAGTAGTAGAGTCAAATAGGAAGTTGAGAGTGAAAGTGAGCATTCTGCCGAGCGAGACGGGTCCAGCCCCCTTCAGCCAGCCTCTGAGGTGGGGGCAGCAACGTGGTCTGCTGTCTGAGCGGTTCACAGAGCCTGCCGCATGTCAGTGTTTTTCTGAATGAGTGAAGTGATAGATGCAGTGGTCAGCAGCACAGAATGTTTTTTGTGACTTCCTAAGACTGTGGGAGTTAGTGTTGTTTCTTTTTTTTTTTCAATTTATTTTATATGTCTGCAAGGCCTGCTTTGCGTTTTGTAATCACATTCATCCTCCGCTCGTTGTACAATGAAATAGCATCTCAATCTGCTGGCACCATTTCCTGTAAAGGAAACAAAGGTTTGCTTGTATTACTCATCTATTAGCTGAGCTGTATGACTATAAAATAGGCTCTTTAGCTCACAGCACATCGCCTTATTATTTTATGGCGTTCTCTTCCCACATCACCCACATGTTATGAAACATGAACATGATGTACACAGAGGTTTTCAGGGCCTCAACAATACACCATGCTGTCCATTGTTTTTTGTCAGGGAAAGCATCGTATAGACGTTGGATGAATTTAATTCCAGACCAAGCTGTAAACTGGGGTGATGTGTGATGAATGTGGAGACAAATGATAGCAAAGAAAGGGATACAGCTACTGGTGTCAGTCTAGGTTTCAGGGAAAAGGATCTATGTTTTGTTTTTTGTTTTTTTCCCTTACATGAGCAGCTGCACAGCTACAGCTCACCTTGGAACAAGATCAGCCTCAGTCATTAGCATGTTTTCAAGTTGCATCAACTTCACTGTAAGAGGTCTTTGTATAGTGCAGCATTTTTCACTCAGCTATTTCAGATTTGTATGTGTTTGTGTATACAGTCTACAATGGGCTGCATGACATCATTGCTTTAGTATGTGTGTCACTCTAGATGTGGAAATTATGCCTTAAAATGCAATCATGAGAATTCTCATCCTCAGCTTTCCTATGTTTCTCTTTCTTCCCCACAGCCGCGAAAAAACGCTAATGGTCCCGGTAGCCAGGTGAGGGTCCTCAGTCCCCCGATGAAGAGCAGCTCGTCGTCCTCCTCCTCTTCCTCATCGTCTTCGTCCTCATCCAGCTCCTCGTCGGAGAAAAGGACCCAGCGGAGGCTGCATCATCAGATGGAGGCTGTGGAGGACAAGCAGGAGAAGGCCAACAGGATCATTTCGGAGGCCATCGCCAAGGCCCGCCAGCGAGGGGAGAAGAACATCCCCAGGGTCATGAGCCCGGACAGCTTCCCCAGCTCCTCGCAGCACAAGCCGCACCGCGACCGCGAGCACAAAGAGAACAGCAGAGCACGGCCTAAAGAGAGGGCCTCCAAGAAGGCTCGCATCGTGCCTTCCTCCAAGCCCAAACAGAAGGCCAAGATCGGGTATGTAATCATTCAGCCCCTACTACCTGCTCTGTGCACTGTTGTCATGCACTGTCATTTGTCATCGGATATATCAGTAGGCAAATAAAGTCATAGTGTTTAGAGTATGCTGTTAACGAGAGTATACATTTTAGAGTGGTTGGCATTAGCACTAACCCCTAATAAAGGGTGATGTTATTACCTTGCTTTTCCTGTTGAGCTGTATGGGATTACCTGTAGGAACATACCGACTGTTAAACCTTTTCTTTGCGTTTATAGTTAGAGAGCAACAGAGGACTGTTTCACTGATCTAGCCTCCTATGTACCGGTTGATTTTTTTCTGCAGCATTTTTGTAGTCGCATGCATTTTCTGCCTGCGAGGCAGCGGTTGCCAAGATGGCAGCTCAAAGTTCAGCTGAATTTACAGCGCGCTATAACAATAAACCAGGCTCGGTCATCAGCCTAGACAGGGGAGGAGCAAACAAAGGCTGCCTTTAGATGTGAGAGACTGCTAGTTTGTGTGTTGAGGCATGTAGCGCTGATGTATAGATAATCTGCCTCCCATCCCCCTGTTACACTGTGCAGCTCTAAGCCACACCCAGTGCAAGCTAATGAAATATCAGCTGATGCAGACCTGAGGGCTGAGGCGGAGAGCTGGAGGAAGAGGGGCATGTTTGGATAATGTCAGGTCCTCAGTACAGCTGAAACCTTAGCCATCTATCATTGACAAGGCCTGTTTCTTATGCAAGAATAGCGAGGGAGAGAAGAACTCACAATGGTCGACAACATTGTCTGGCTGGCTGCTTTGCCTTGATTAATGACTGCATGAGCGAGGCGATAGTGAAATGGTTGTAGCAAATAATGAATTTTGCTTTGTGTGATGACAAGGAAGTTGCAGCAGTGCTGCTGTTTGGGAGAATAGTGAGATAGAGGAGGCATCTGTCATGCTGATGCCATCTCAGCAGGCTAGAGGAGCTTTAGCCTAGATCCTCCACCAACTTCCCTCTTTTAGTCAGACCGTTGATGTGCATGGCAACTCTCTGGGCAAGTGTTATGGACAGCCTTGGCCAAGGAGATGCCTCCTCATTGTTGCTTTATTCACATAAAGACAACTTGTGACATCTTGCTGGGAAATAATGACCAGTTGGTTCACTTTGTTGGGGCACAAAAAAAAAATGCTTGGTGCACACACACCAGGGCTCATATTTATCAAGCTACTCAAAGTGTTGATCCATTTTGTCATGGCATTTTTGACATGCAAAGCAAAACCCTTCTTAGATAAGTATTCCTAGTCAGACTTGCTGAACCAGTAGAGACCCAGACTTGTTGTCCTTGCCACATTGCACATTTTGATGGTTTTATTGCCATCTGCCCTCCTTTAGCCCTCAAAGCTTGTGACTTGGAGGTCACTGATGATCCCCAGACCAGCTGTTACATGTGAATGACTTACCTCACCTTTCCTTGCTAGCTACTGTTGAGGTTCACCTGAGGAGGCTACCTAAACCACTAAACTGCTTCAATGGAGGTGGCCATCAGTAGAAGAGAATGTTTGCACTGGGTAGGGCAGTCCTGAAAATGAGCATACATGCTCAGTTAAACAAAGGTAAATAAATAAATAAAGTTTACATCATCTAATTCAGTGGCTTTCATCCTTTTTGGCCCATGACCCCTTTAAACAAAGTGATACTTAACCTTGTCACAAAGTGAGCAGGAAGAATGTTTCCCTTGCCAAGTAGAGGTTGTTTTATTTGATTATCAAGACAGAACATTAGAAGAGAAATCAGACAGCATTTTGCATGATCATGAATGTATTTTCTTAAATTCCCATAAATCGCCCCCCACCCTCCCACACCCAGCCCCCCAAAATTATCAGGGGCCACTGCTATAAGTCATCTCGGTAACCAGATCAGTGTTGAACGCTGTCATTAGATAATGAGCTGCATAACCTATTTCTATACAATGTAGCCATACTTGACCTACATGAGGGAAAAGCTTCAGATCAACAGCATGCAGCAGAGCCCAGCCTGTGGAGCCTACTATTGTTTCAGTGGCCCTTTCATAACACTCATTACGTCATACATTCCAGCCATTTTGAAACATCAAACTAATGCAGTATGGTCAGCCAATAGACGGGCCAAATCAGACAGAAGATTGTGGAGGCCATGACCTTTATTCCTGTTTTTGTTGTCTTTTAACCCACTACTTTAGTTGATGTTTATTATTATAGTCAAATAGCTTCAGCTTGAAGTGTTATTTTTATGCTATTATTATTATTGTTATCATTTTTTAAACATCTGAAGATTGCACTGCATTTTATATCCTGTTATTTCACTAAACTGTACTGTGAGGTTGCAGATATAGTTGTGCTGATACTCATTCATTTTAAAGACAATGCACAGTGGAGTGGAAACTGTGACATAGATGTTGCCCTTTTGGTGAGTCAGTTTTCTGTGGTGTTGAAGGAAGTTGAGATGTGATATTGCAACCTGAAATAATTTAGAGTGTTGTAACTGCACGGACACAGTTCCATTTTAATTTGCGCTATGAATGGTTTACTGCGATATATAAAATATGCTATCTATGTCACACACATAGTTCACACTAGTGTCCAGTGATGGTGTGAAGGAATCGTGCCAGAGTTCTCTATCTGCTGTCTCTGCTTCTCTGCATCCTTCTTCCTGTGTCTTAATTAAGAAAACAAGCCCAGATATTGTACAGTCCCTCGGTGCAATGGTGGCAGTGATGTATAGTTCTCTCTGTATATGACAACAGTGTTGTGGGAGTCGTGTGAAAACTTGCAGCTCAAGTGTGAAGATCCATAGTTGGTAAATTTTCACGCTAAGGTCCTTCTCTTTTTTGCTGCTCAATAAACAGCCTGTGATTTATACATTATTTTCTCTCATGATTAAGTTTTCTAGCTCACAGTCATAGCAATTGTCAAATCCCTGACTGACTGATATGAATTTGACTCTTGATCACTGTGGTGCTGTAGGAAAAACATACTAATGGGAGTGACTGTCTCCTTTCCATGCACGTAAAAAAAAAAAAAAAAAAAGCACTGCTTGCACTGAGACTATGAGTGTGGGGCAGCGTCTCATGATTGAAGCTCTGTTCTCAGCACAGTTTGCACCTCTGCAATTCAGGCATGTGTTTCCGCTATCCCTCTAGGCCCCCATGTGATGGGAGAGACTAAAGTAGCTTCAGTAGTGCCTTCTGGGGGCCAAGACAAAGCTGACAAAGTCGGTGATGAAGTGCCCACCGGCAGTGTGGTGACACAATTGAGGTTGGCCTTCACCTCGGCACTCCACCGAGAACCACAGTCGGCATACTCTGTTACACTCAGCTTCGACAAGGCCCTTGTTTAGTGCACTGGTGGGGAGATATTGAACTTATCCCAGACTACATGGAACAGTCTGTTATAGGTGGAGCACATTATTTCCTGTGTATTTCTATTCTCATAATTTCTTATTTTTCCCACTGAAAAGCATGTCAATGTTAAGCTCTCATACCAGAACCAGATATTGTCCTAATAACAGGCGAAATAATATAAGGCCTGTTGTTATCACAGTCTCTCCAGTGTGAGACATATCACATATCAAAGTCAATTTACTGCCTTTTTCACACATAGTAGGAATGCAGAGCTGTTAAACAGAGATGAGTTCTCCATATTTTTTGCTCTGTGATATCAAGCTAATGGTCTAAGTCACTTTAGGTAGTAGCAGCAGATTAGATTATTACCTGTTCCCAGCCGATACCTGCGATTTTACATCTAAATCACAATCAGCAGCCACAAACTGATATCAGCAGACACCTAGCTGCTGTGCGCTGTGCTGATGTGTTTGTTTCTCTGCATGCGTGTAGTGGGTGTGTATGCCTTCAGAGCTGCAGTGAGGGATAATCGTGCTCCTGCTGATGCGGGGCGACGCAGGCAGCCGACGTACACAAAGCTCTGGGGAGGTTTTCACGCTGGAGGAGAGACCCGCTCATATGCATGCGCCACCCAGGTTCTCCCCATGAAATATTAATGCATAGCTGCTGCAGAGGCACTAACCTTTCACAGGAGTCATTACTTTAGCCTCCGCTCTCTTGGGGATGTGACGGAGCCGGTGTGTTCAGGTTTTACTCATGCTATAATAGGGTGTATATATGGGATTGAGTGTGTATGCACGCCCCTAATGCATGTGGCCGTCGAGAATAGATTGGAGGCTGAGATAAGACTGTTAACTGATTGTTTGGGTGCTTCTGTTTCTCTGAGAGCGCGATACTAGTATCACTCTAAGGAGTCCAGCTAGAATTGGACATTGCCGCCAACAACCAGTCCAGTGCTGGTAAATATCTGTGGTTGCTAAGTTAGTTTATTTTTGGCAGGTAACCAACATTTTTTAGGGGTCCTATCAAGATCTAGAAATCCCATTTTAAAAAATATGTGGTTGACTTGTGAGAAGAAGGAATGGAAACAGCTGACGAAATTAGGGATGTACCACCACTATAGCGGCCGGACAAACAGCTTAGTTTCTTGCCTTGCTTTAGTCATGGAAGAGTCATGGAATCTAGGGGTTGTTTTTTTCTAGTCCTGGAAAGCATGTTGGAAATGATAGATATTTCAAAAACGTTTTTGTAAATGTAATAGAAATTTGCCTATGATCTTTTTTGTTTTCTATTTTCTATTTAAGTGCTGTGGCGTCAAGTAGGGCTGCTGGTTTGGGTCCCTTTGACGGAATTATCACCACACAAGAAATTTCCATTACCTAAGTCCCAAGTGATGATTTTGGGAGCTAAAACAAGACATGACACATGAAAGTCAGCTCTTGAACCGTGGAATTGTAGAAATTGCACATCCTGAAATAATCAAGGAAATAAATAGGAATTTTATTCGCACAAACGCATAGAAATCCTGCTGTGTTAGCATACACCTATGATTTACAGAGGTCAGCTGAATGATCAGGGGGAGGATAGCCACTGTACATGCTGCCTGTCATCCCTGTTTTCTTAGATTTTTAGAAAAAAAAAGTAGGGGTATACAAAAAGGTGCAGGAAATGCTCCTTATGAAATACTACATATCCCTCAAATTTTAATCCAAGGAAGGTTTTAAAAGCTTATTTGAAGTTGGAGCATTTTTACTATGGAAATCACTTGTAGTTCTGTTAGGAAAGTAGATGGTATGTACAAGTGATAAGCAGAAAACAATTTACTTTTATCCATCAGGCAAAGGCGTTGGAAAAGATTTTATATCCAGTATGAAAACTGTAGTATCAGTACAGATCAAATAAAGCATAAAAATATTTCCAACAAAACTCAGCCCTAGGTGAGGTGAAGGCTATTGTACAGGCTAGGCTTGAGTGATCACAGCTCTCTGCAGACCGCAATTTGCTTTTCTAGCCAGCCTACCTGCTGAAAAATAGCCTCATATAATCATGAGATGAAAGCACTGTGCTGCTCATTCCCTTATTTGTTCTCCCCCTCCTCCTCCCTTCTCTACATTTTTTTCACTGCCTTTTTTTTTTCCCTTTTTTCCCTTTTTTTTTTCCCTACTGTAAATTTGGTTCTTCCCAGCGTGCTCAAGGCTGTGAATCCAACGTTTCCTGTGTGCATGCATGTTCTGAATATGCTGATACTACAAAGCAGTGTACAGTGAGTAGCGGAAAAAAATCTAACAAAATGGTGCTCGTGAGATCAATTACATGATAGAAAATGGGGGTTTAGGTCTAGCCTATATGCTGCAGCGTATAGCTGCTCGCACTTCAATATATGCCTGCTGTTCTATTTAATCTGCTTCCCTCACTTTCTCATTAGGAAAAACCTAAAGCTGTTTTTTAATTGTGTTTTCCCAGTTAATCCTGTTGAGAGTGTGTATGTGTGCATGCTCACATGTGCTTGTGTGTGATACATAAATATGCATATTTGCATATGTGCACTTGCTTGTATGCGCATCTTTGCACACATTATTGTGTGTCTATGTTGCCCCTATTTAAAATATGCATGCTAAAGACAGCAGACATCCCCTGTGTAGCTCTGTGTTTATATTTGTCTTTAACAAGGACCTTGGTGATGCTGTTACTACTGTTACCAGTTGTGTGCTGCATGGCATTGAGATTATAGCCTTCCATTCATAAGGAGGGGATTTCCTGACAAGGACCAGCACCACTGTCTCAATAAGCCCCTCAGGATGTGAGACACACACACACACACACATTAGGATACACACAGCACATTTAACAGCAATTTTTGAAGATGACTCAGTCGCACACAATCAATGTTGCTGAGCTAGACCCACTTAAAGGCGATGAAGGCCTTTCAAAGATGCTTGAGCACCACATTGTTTTCTTGGCCCGCAAAGCACTATCATATCTCGATTCCATTAAACTCAAACCCACACACATACGCTCCCAGTGGGCGGCATGCCAAGTAGGGCAGGACAACGCTGGGGGGCAAGGGATGGAGGTTATTTGGCACGATCGGAGGATGGGAGCCAAGCAGGCCTGGATCAAGAGCTAGCCTATTGCTCTCAGGAAATCACTAGTGGTAGCCTATCATCAGAGGGATCACTCACCAACATCAGATCGGGCAGCGGTAGCCTAATGGTTTAGAGGAGCGAGCTCATGTCTGGAGAATGGCTACTTTGAATCCCGGTGGGGAAGTAAATGAGACACACTTCCTCTTCATCAATAACAAATGTCAGTGGCAGCCGGCAATCCCCATGTGTAAATCGGTGTATGAATGAGAAGCGGTGTTTTGCCAAAAAGGAGTGTGCATGCTGGGCAAATGTTGCTTTGGTAGGTAAAATTTAAACATTTAAGAAAGTGGAAGGCCTGAGAAATGATATAGATATCAGATGTCAGTTTTTGTAGTGAGATTTTCATTTTCATTTTCTGTTAAACCGGAAATATATTTTGCATAATTAAATGGAAAGAGGGGAAAAAAAGGCTAATCACTGGGGCTTGCGTGTCACAGCAATAACTCAGACATTTAGCATGCAGTTTGGATCAAACTTGGCAATTTGGTTGCATGTCAGGTCAGAACCTTTGCTACTGATTTTTTTCATCTATCAGATGTCAATGTGGGACATCAAAAGTTTGCCATATGATAATACAAGGGATCTATATACCAAAACAGCAAGTGGTGTGGGTTTATTTATAGTATTTACTCTTACATTCGTGAAGTTTTTCATGTGTTCAGGTAGTTTCACCAGCAGACCTCTATAAAGATGAGAGGCTGAAGACCTTGCAATACATCGAGCCATGTGGCAGCTATGATATTTAAAAAGCCTTTGCCAAGGGTCTAGACATCCACTCCTACACATCAGAGTGACTTGGGTCAAATGACGAGGGGAGATGTGGAGCCTCCAGACCTTCTTTTGTGGTTGAGTTTCCGAGGCAGAGGTTGATTTAAAGTGGTGTACCCTCCCTGTCATTTGAGTTAATGTGAGTGTGCTGGCTTGTGTGCAGGCTACCCAGTAAAAGGCAGCGTGTGCGTTAGCAGTTGTGCTAGTAAACCCCTGGGTGGGCCTGTGTAAACCCACGATGGGCTGAAGGCAGGCTGTAAACATCTCTATGATGTGGCTTACGCTCTGTGTTTGTGTGTGTGTGTGTGTGTGATGTGCATGCATGTACGATATATATGTCACTGTTGTTCATCGTATCAAGATCTCACTGCGCCCTAATGCACTCACAACACTCGCACAGACGGCAGCGATGCGGAGCTGCCTCGCCGTGCAATGTTCCCCTCTCTGTTCTGGCTCAATTGATGATTTCACAGCCCTCAAGTATCTCGTCTCACAGCTCAGGTTTTCCCGTATGGGGATCAGAGAGAAGCCTTAGCCCTGTTATATACTGTTAGCTACTGAGCTGCTGTCTGGTGGTGTGACACTGCTATTCTGCAAGGCGCATATCTCAGCCAGCTCTTATTTGGATTAGGGAGAACGCTGCATTCTGTCCCACTAGGCTGCTTCATAATGTGATTTATTTATTTATTTATTTATTACTATTGCCATGGGTGTAACAGCTGGTAGATTTTTTCTTTCAGTGTGGTATAGTAGTTCGGTATGTTCCTCAGGTGCTCACAGCGTTTGACGGTCATGCTCTGGTGGCATTATTTATAGGAAGTGACGTCACAACGACCGCCACCGCCCACGCTGCCAGATACACTCCCAGAGGCACGTTGCCCAGCAACCATAAAGTGTCATTGTCAAGAGGATTTGTGAAGTGTAATATCATCCAGAGGAGGCGGGGAAACCGCTGAGAGGGGCCAACTCTGTAGCACACTGCTACTGGAGGAATCTGCTGTCTCCTCCCTCCCACAGATATTAGAATAGGTGTATGTGTGTGAACGAGCGCATATGTGTGTGTGTGTGTGTGTGTGTGTGTGTGTGTGTGTGTGTGTGTGTGTGTGTCTAGGAGCTGGGCTGTGAGGACGGCTTGCTGGTAGATTTCTGGGAGGCGGTGCTGATGGCCTCGTCGCAGGACGTTGTCATCCAGGAGCTCCTCTTCCGATTGGCCGCAGTCTACATCGACCGGCTGACACACACACAGCCCGACACACACCCTGAACTTCCACACACACCTCCTGCCACCAGGTCACTGAAGAGCGCTGACGACCTGGTAAATAACAGATAATACAATAACAGATAATGATTGGTTTAGTATTGTTTTGCCAGGATCCCTCTGTTTTGTTGTTAACACCACTACTGTCCACTTGCTAAAACAGATTTAAAACAGTTGTATAAAAAATGTATAAAATGCATCAACGTCAGTTTTTTTTTTTTTCTGAAACTGACTTTCAGTTCTGGTTCAATATTGGTGTTGGACAGTAATAAAATGCTGCTTTTTTTCCTTAATATTTTTTAATTTATTACCAGAAAAATCATATACAGGCATTTTTCTCCACTTTCACTGCCTCTGTATTCATCACTTTGGTTTTTCCAGTCAGTTGATCTAGACATCTTTCCCAACTCCAAAGATGGAAAATGGTTTACAGTGAACTATGACTCATGTATTATACTTCTTTGTGTGTGTGTGTGTGTGTGTGTGTGTGTGTGTGTGTGTGTGTGTGTGTTTCAGATAAA
>OMKZ01043047.1:18339-34517 GCA_900302535.1 Neoniphon sammara
CTCAAGCCAAGCCCAACACAACACCCACCACCAGGGCAGAGGAAGAGTACTGCTATCTCGTCCCAGACTTGATGGAAGACATAGAGATCGAAATGGAGGTAGGTGGATAGTTAAGATAAATTGAACAAGTTAACAAGCCTTAAAGCTGCTCTTCTTATGCGGAAATCCAAGGAAAAAAAAAATAAATTGATTTCACAACAGCAAAGTGTCCCATGTACAGAGGAAATCTGCCCCACTCACAGGGAGCGACAAATCCAATAAAAACTGAAAAACTGTTTTCTTGGCAAAGAAACTTGTATTTATTTATTTTGTCTTTCTTTCATTCTTTTTACCTTCCCTCTCCTCCCTCCAGGTGTTTCCTCCCATCAGGGTGTCTGAGAGCGAGCTTGTGGAGATAAAGTCGGACCATCCCTCCATAATGACTCCGGTAAGCCTCCTTAGGCTTGATTTGGCATTTGCTGATCAGCCTTGTTCAGATTACAAAGATCTTCTCTGTTTCTCTATCTTACATTCCCCATTATTAATGCTCACAGATACTTTTATCAGATACAGTATGCTGCCACATAGCTAATACTAAGTGGCTCTGAATGGGATGGGACCAAGGTGGAAGTAGCTGATTTTGTTTCTTCTAATGTGTCCCCTTATGATGATTTTAAAAGAATCCACCATCATCCCTGTACCAAAGTCCACAAAGATCTCCTGCCTCCGTGGTCATGAAGGCATTTGAGCACATCCTCACATATCTGAAATCCATCACCACTCCCCTCATGGACTCATCAGTTTGCATGCAGAGCTAACAGGTCTGTTGAGGAAGCAGTCAATCTAGCCCTCCATCACACACTTCCAACACCTGGAGAAACCCAACACACCTAAGCCCGCATCACACTCATAGACTGTTCCTGCTGGGTCCTCTCACCCTGTACATAAACCATCTCACATCTGACCACAGCTCTGTCAACATCTGCAAGTATGAGGGCGGCACAACCATCACAACAACGACACATGCTACCGGCAACACAGAAACCAAATAGTTGCTTGATGCACAGACAGTGATCTGCAACTCAGCACATCCAAAGCACAAAAACTTGTTGATTTCAGGCTCAAACCACATCACCAAAAAGGCCCAGCAAAGACTATTCTTTCAATGACACCTCAAGAAATTCAGAGTCAGACAACACCTCCTGCCCTGGTTCTACACAGCTATCACTGAGAGCGTTCTCCCCTCATCTGCAACAGCTCGAACAGTCACACTCAGGAAAAACTCCAACAGCCAAGATCATCGGCTTCCCCGCTCCATCGCATGAATCATTATATCTCAAACAGACACTGGATAGGGCACGAAAAATCACATCTGAACCCACTCAGCCTGCTCACCATATTTCCCAGTTGTTGGCCTCTGGAAGGCGTTTCAGATCACTGCCCACCAGAACAGCCTGTTTCAAAAACAGTTAAGTCCCCACTGTGATATTCTGCACTCCCCCACTAATCCCCCAGTAGTATTACACTTACTGCTCCCTGTTCGCAAATGTCTTCCAGAGTATATGTTCTGCAAATGTGATGTTCAGTATTTAGTGTTGTGGCTGTGTGTGATCTTCATGTATGTGTGTAGTGTGTAATGTGAGCTGGAACTAAGCTGGAACACGCTGTACCAAAAGAAAATTCCACCACCCTGGCTGTGTGGTCAATATCAATTTTTTTTTTAATTATTGTGCTATTAAGAACGTAAAACTGTATTTTTTTCTAGATGTGTCCTGTCCCACTTAGTTCCTCCACTATGGATGTGACAGGCGTGTCCCAAACAACATGTCAGGCAGTCAGGCGGTCAGGCAGTCAATCAATCAATCAATCACTGTAATCTCTTGCCCTATCTGTTGTCTGTGTTGTGTGTTTCAGTCTGTCCCAAAGGACAGCCCAGGTCATCAGTGTCCTGTGTGTTTTGTTTTGCAGTAGTGTGCAGCCTCTCAGGATAGCAGCCAAAAGTAATTTCAGTCAAGACTTTATTCCACTGTGTGCAATTAAATGGACCCAGTGACACAGATCCAAATGACATGCATCATTATTTCATATCCTATTTTTGTGCTTATGTCTTCTTTCTACATCCTGTTCCTTCCCATTACTTGTGCTGCTGCAACAACCACCCAAGATCCCCACATGGACCAATAAAGGTTCACCTTAACTTGAATTCAGTATTCTCTGATATTAAACAATAATTAATATTTGTATTCTTATTTAACTATTTTTTCTGATAGAATTTGCACTGCAAGACTAGAATACATCTTACTGATGGAAGTTAGATTCAAATCTATCTAATCTATCAATCTGTTCCTCTATTTAATCAGCAGTTTTTATATTGTGTACTGCAAGGCTGAGCCCAATTATTCAGTTAGTCAGTCATCTAGTGTATGTTTATCAGTCTGTTTTACAGATCCATGGAGTTAATCTACTCTGTCTGTCTGGTGTTGTATTGTATGTTGCAGCCGTCTCAGACAGCCTCCCCAGACAGAGCATGCCGTCTCAAGTGGAGAAGACTGACTCCACAGAAAACAGGACTGGTGGTCAAAGATGTGATCTGTCTACCCAGAGGGCACTGCCTCACACTGCTGGATAGGTAGGGGTGTGTGCATGTATGTTTCTTTTATGGAGAGAGACGGATTAATATAGGTCATTTCACCTAAAGTGGCATTAATTGGCTCAACAAACAAATGCCTGTGTGTGTTTTGGACTGGGCTTTGTCTGTCATTTTGGTAAAATCAAAGTCCTGAGATGTTCATCACTACTGGAGACATCTTCAGATTTTCTCTCTTAAAAAAAACAAGCATATTTTATCTTTATAAATAATAATACGATAATAATACATTTTATTTATATAGCAACTTTCATACATAAAATGCAGCTCAAAGTGCTTAACACAAAATATTAAAAAATGCTCAGAGCTTTACCATGAAGTTAAAAATAAATAAATTAATTTATTAACATAAAATGGAATGAGAAAAAAATTAATATGGACCATAAATGAATGAAGAAAGTTGAGATTTGGACCCTTTTTTTTAGAAACAGAAACTGTTGATATGTACAGTATCAGTGCCATACATACCAATAAACATATATAAATAAAATAAATACCACTCTCTCTTCTTCCAGGCATATTGTTCCTAGAGGCAAAGAACGAGCAACTCTGGTTGCCATGGGAATGGCTGCTCGCATCACCATTGACTATGGCTGGTCAGCCAATCAGATGCAGAATAGACTGGCAGCACTCTTCCGGGAGCGGTTCTTAAGACAGCCGGGACAAAGATTCTCCTTCACATATCTACAGGTGTGTGCTCTTGTACTTCTGTACTACTTAGATGATGTTCATATTAGGGTAAGGATGCAAGTCATTTTATTTTGAGGTTTTATGAAATCTTTGTAAGCCAATATATTATCCTGTGTAATAATACAAATGTGAGCCTCATGTGAATAATTGCAGAAATTAATAAATAAATAAAATATTCTGTGTGATATCATCATCTCTCCAAGGAGGCTGAAATATGTCCTCAGGTTATTTGAGTTTTTCTTTACCCTCCCAAAGTTGACTTTTGGGGAAAAAAATTTCATTCTAAATGCAATCACAAACTAATAATATGAAAAAAACAAATAAAAATGAGTGTTGTCTTCTCGTATATCATAAACTTTGAATCATTTGACTGTTAAATTACAAATAGACCATTGATTTAGGCCTCAGAAGCTTTTTTTTTCCTTTTCTTTTTTTTTTTTTTTTGTACATTACTATGCCTTAAATTTGTGGGTAAGAACCTTTTATAAATAAGGATGGAGGTTTTTGCATGTTGCCTATGCACACTGTTAACCTAAACTGTACTTAATGGCCTTAATGTTGATTAAGTGTAGAAGATTACATTTTAATGGTGCTGCTGTGTGTATGTGTGCTTACAGAGTCAGTTTGTATTTGCATTTTGTGTATGATGATGGGGTGCGTGTATGGTGTCCAGTGTGTGCAGGGCTCAAGGGTGCTGTTTCTCCCGGACCCCCCTACTGAGGGCTGGACAGGAGAACAGGTGCTCAGGATCTGTGGACATGGACCGCTTTACATCCTCAGTCACCACGACTACCTCCAGGTAAACAACAGCAGCTCTGTTTATGGCTTTGAAGAAATGGGGTGTCAGTTTGAGAGCAGACATGCCATTGTGATTATCAAGTGGGCACAACACATTACAGTTTATTGCACTTAGTCCATACCATGTTCAGATGGTTGAACTCTGTCCCTCTATATCTGCCACAGCATACTTGCCTATAATGAACCACACTGACCTGCCATAGCATCTCCAATGATGCCTGCACTAATTTCTCACTTGAGCATCAGTGTCAACAACCATCAGCTGATGGGAAAGCAGTTAAGATACCTTTTTTTTGTCCCATTGATCAACTCATCTGTTAAGTGATGAGAATCATCTGTGTGTCCCAGTAGATCGCTTTCTCCAGTGCTGCATGCTAACACGTTAGCATATGTCGTGCATAATGATAGTAGGTGGAATTATCTCAAATATGAGAAAATGGAACTTGTATCTGCTGTAAAGCTACATGATAAGTAACCTTATGTCAATCTTAAATAGGACATTTGTAAAATTATGTAAAGTATGATCTAAAAATAATGCACTGTTTTGAACTACCAAGACTACTTTACCTGTTTCTATTGGAAGTGAAGGTGGTTGGTGATTGGAAACTGTTTACAGCAAAAATCACCGCACACTGGATAAATACGCGGTCGCTCACCTGAAAGAGTTCCAAACTACTGAGTCAATGATTTCAATAAGTTATTGTTTTTTAAAAGCCAGCAGTTTTATTTTATTTCAATATTTTATTTTCTTGGTTTGATAATGCTGCTTGCTTATTGTTCATCATGGCATTAGCTTAGAGCGCTGGAACAAATGATCTACTAGGGACACTTTGATGAACTCGGTGTCCATGTTCTCATCGTTCAACATGTTAGTTGACCAACAGGCAAATCTCTCATAAATTTTATGTACTCCTTCAAGTCCCAAGGCAGCTGTCCCATGCCCTCTCCACTTCCCCAGTGGTTCAGTGTTAGGTTCCTGGTTGTACATTTTCAAGCTGTAGCCTTTATTTATCAAAGAGACCTGTAATGTTTACAACTAAATCTTTTCTCATCAGGCCGAGTCTGAATGGTCAGCAAGCAAGACATCAGTGGTGAACAAGTAAGCAAGCAGTACATTAATGTTTCCCTTACTGACTTACTGACTCACCCTGCGCCAGAGTGACTTTAACCAGCAAACACAATCGACGGTTAACTGGGTGTCTGGCTAAGAGTCAACAAAATCCAGACAGATGATAAATTTAAGTTTCAAACTATCTCCCATTATGTTTTTCAATGCAGAGTTAAACAGCAAACTGTAATAAAGATGGTTTTCAGTGCAGTAGGTCTTATGCTATAGAACAAACAGCTGCTTTGAGAGTTCTAAAACCATGTAGTCTAAATTTAAATTTGTTTGAAAAGCTTTCCCGCCCCACCACAGAATGACTGAATTATCATCAGCATGAAAATGTTTATGTGTCATGCGTTCTTGTAAATGTTGACTGTCTCATGTCAGGAAGGAGTTTTGTCTGGAGGCCAGCACAGAGAGCTGCCCTGAGGAGCAAAATCAGCCTGGGAGTCAGACGCAGCTTCGTGTTCGCAGGACCACCGAAGAGGTCAGTTTATTTCTTTGTACAGTAGCTTCTCCAACCAAAGAGACCCATAAGCTCTGATTTATTTGTTTGTTTTTTTATTTGGACATTTGAGATATCCACCATTTGGGGGTAAAACATACCTCTCGGAAAAAATGATACCTATTCTTAGAAAATGATGAAAAACTTTTGCTGAAATCCAATGACAAGATAAGATGTCCCTGTGTCTCCCTCCCTCTGCCACGCCACACCTCCTGTCTGTAGTTCACCTTAGACCTGGACAGCGTTTTGAGGCTGTTCAGACAAGAGAACATGGATCGTGATGTTGAGACCCACATCCATGTGAGGAGGAGAGATCTGCTCCGTAGTGCTCTGAAGGTGGTGAGGAGGCCAGACTTCTGCTTCAGAACGACACCCGTCATCTCCTTCACCGGAGAGGAGGCCGACGGCCATGAGGGACCTCTCAGAGAGTTCTTCAGGTTACAATTATTTCCTTTATCTTGTAGCCTTAGTTTACAAGTGGAGACTCAAGACTTGGATTACACTACACAAAGAGAATGAGCATTTGAATTGACATTCTCTTGTCATTTTTGCTGCTGTTTGTCAAAGTTGCCAATCTTCATTCCCCACAAAGTACGGGATTAAAAACTTTTTTAATTGGATATTTACAACAACTCGGGATGAGTAAAATACAGACAGGAGGAGATTCCAAATATGTAGTTTTTGGGTAAAGTATCAAATATGTTCCTTTGCTACAAGATCAAATAGTAGCAGAGCTACTAAGATTCCTCAAGACAGGCTCTTCAGAGGGGTTTTGAGTGTTATTGTGGCCAAGTTTTTCCAGGTTTTGCCTTAAGGCTTTAATATGCCGATGACTCTGTTCTTTATGTCTGTAAGAGAGGAAGCATCCCCGTTTGTCTGTCGTTCATCTGGTATAGAATATGAAGAGCATTGGGTTTAATGGCCACACTGATAAATATTAAAAGTTCTGTGCTTCCTCTATTTGTGGGAGTTATTCAAATGGTATTTCCAAAATTGAATAAAAAAAAAAAATTTAAGAGGCATGTACTTGTAACTTGTTCTGTAATACTTTTAAAAAGATTATAAAGAACTTTGTTCCTTTGTTGACAAATTGAGAACTTGGTCCTTGAGTGCATACTCCTTTATTTCAGAGAAAAACTTAAGACAACATTTTTTCCATATTACATATGTTGTTTTGGGATAGAACTCCTCATTTACCGTTTTTTCATATTACACGGGCTCATTATTACCAGTAGACTTATCAGAGTGTAACTGTGGGTTGGGGAACTGAACAGGGAAATTTTGTCTCCTTACAGCCTGTAATCTATGAATTGCAACATTAACATATTTTTCTTTTTGCTCCTCCTTTTCCTCAGACTGGCTCTGCTGGAGCTGCAGCAGAGCTCTGTCTTTGAGGGCCATCAGGGGCGCCTGTTCCTGACCTATGACCTCACAGCTCTGGAAGACAGGAAGTATTACGAAGCGGGCGTTCTGATTGGCTGGTCATTGGCTCAGGGTGGGCTGGGCCCTCGCTGTCTGCACCCTGCACTCTACCAGGTAGCACGCATGTGTGTTTTTATGCAGATATTTGGAAAGAGAAAGAACATTGTAGAGTATGCTTATCCTGTCTTTGCAAGTACTGGCAACTTTTTTTGGTTGTGTGTTTGGTGAGGGCAGGTTTTCAATTGGCTAAATAATTTAAAGTGGTGATCTGGAAGATTCTTCTGTTTTTTTAATTTGACTGCATCTCTGGTCGTTCATTGCTGTGGCGTTTCAGCACTGCACTCCCAAGCTGTAGTTATGTTATCACCTGTCAATCAAACAGTGTGGGCGGGTCTGTGACGATTTTTCCTTGGATTTGGTGTTTTAGGTTTCTGCAGGTGGCGCTCTTTTCTTTGTCTGCTCAGCCATGGTGGCTATCACTGCTCATTCTAACTTACTTCCTCTATTTTTTCTAGCACAGACTACCACTGGCTACAACTGATCATTTCCTGTGCGCTAACATATTTTTTAATTCTTTGATATTATTATTATTATTATTATTATAGTTTGATATTATTCTGCTACCATATCCGGTAGATTTCAAGATCTGAGGCATCCTTTCCTTGCCGGTTTTGCTCTGGATACCTGTTAACTCTGCTTTTTCTGTTGTTAAATAAAGGTAGCCTATATAAACAATACATCTTAATCGGCTTCATTGTTGAGTGACTGTGATGAATTTTATTTCTGCATTTATTCATGACTGTGCTGAATAAGTCAAGCTGAGGTGGTGCTGTGTGTGTGTGGGTTCACTGTTTTATCTCTGAACCTTAATTTTCAGGGGTGGTTATTCCCTGCACCACACGAAAAAAAAGGAGCACAGTGGTGTGTGTTATTTTTTCTCTTATTTTGTCTTGCTGTGATAGTATTACATTCTGTCTCATTATTGTGTATTCTGCTCTCACAGCTGATGTGTGGCCACAATCCCTCTCTGGAGGACTTCAACTGCAAAGACATTGTGGATAGTGAAACACAGATCCGACTGCAACAGGTAACTCTCTCACGCACGCACACACGCACACACACACACACACACAAATAACACTATTCCACCATCCTCGCAGATACAAAATTGCACCAATGTTAAGCTGCTGTCGGCTGGTTTGTGTGACTGGGCGGCGAGCTGTGGGATCCCTGGAATCTATTCTGCTCATTCTGCTGACCTGCCATCCATCTACTCCCGCTTGGTCAAACACTACATCTACCACAGGTAGGACATACACACACATAACACACACATATTCACACACAGTCGCTGTCTGTCACTCTTCTTCTTCTTTGTATGCCAAAGAATCCATTTTATTCCTATCTTTTTTTTATTCCTGCTTTATTTTATTCTACTTATGCTTTAGTACAGCAGTTCGGTGTGTATATATATGTATACTTTGTAATACTTGTAATTCACACATACTATATTTTTATACTATTCTATTTTTTATTCCACTTATTCTTATTCAATATAAATAAAGTTCTTTATCCATCTGTATCTAAGATCACATGTAACAAGAAAGTCACTCAGTCCCTTTGCTCTCCATCAGGGTGGCCAGTATGATCTCCCAGTTCACCCAGGGGCTGGACAGCTGTGGTGGATTGTGGGAAACGGTGCAGTCCCACTGGGAGGCGTTTGTGCCGGTCATGACAGGTGCAGAGCAGCGCCCTCTGAGCCTGGAAGAGTTCGCCCAGCTCTTCACCGTCTGCTACAGCAGTGCAGACAGTCAGCTCAGGGAGGCCGAAGAGACAACGGCTGAACACTGGGAAAGAGTCCTCACCTCAGTTAATGGTGAGAAGGAGTGTGTCTTTCCTCTGTATTTAGTAATAAACTGTGCCAAAGCACTGAAATTACAAATTACATCAAGAAAAAAAAAGTTCCATTGTTGTTAAGCAACCTGCACACCTTGTAATCACGGCAAAATAGCCTCCATACGATATGAGATTAATCCCAAAAAAACCTCATCAGTGCTATTCACAGTAGTGCCGCTATTAGAAATGTTATGAGCGAAACTTCTTTCTCCTTGTGTTCAATCAGATGGCCAGACAGATTTTTCCTTTGAAGACCTCCTCGCCTTCATCACAGGAGCTGACCATCTTCCTCCTCTCGGCTTCCCCAGATCCATCTCTCTGCGTTTCTACTGTCAGGTCGGTAACCTCTCCATCAGATTAGAGGAAGCCTGTTTCTCTTGGTGCTGTGGAAATGCCCTTGAACAGCATTCACTGCATCTGACACTAAAATCTCATTTGCAGCCAGTGCTAATAAAATCCTTTTGAGGTAGTGTGGCTCTGTAGGATGAAAATAATTTGCTCAAAATAAAGTGCGAATACAGCGCTTTTCTCCCTGTTTGAGAATGCACAGCTGTGCAAATATCAAAATGTAAAATGAAGAAGTGCTGTGTCTTCCTCCATGTTGTTTGCCTGAGAACATGTGAGCAAGTGGGGGCGGGGTTACGTGCAGAGCGTGAGGGTGGAAAGATGCAAAAAATTGACACGCGTTCAGGGAAGAAACGAGCTGAATAATGTGATTTAAAGCAACATATATGTATTCTCATTCACATTCGGTTTTTAATATCATCTGCAAGTCAAACATTTCTTTGCTGGGACAATAAAGCTTTAAATTGCCATTCCAGGATGTGAGCATGTCCAGCGTGCGTCTGCCTCATGCCTCCACGTGCGCTCTGGAGCTGTTCCTGCCAAGAGGAGTGGCCAGTGCTAAAGATCTGTCGGCACTGCTGAGCAGAGCCGTGCACGAGGCCCTGGGCTTTGGACGCATCCAGATCCAGACCGAGAGAGATGGCTGCTTGGAAGTGGTGATATGAAATGAAAGTGTTAAGTGGCTGCTTTCCTGGACTTTACACTTCAGGGGACTTTGTGGAGCTCCAACGTGTATCAGTGTGAGAAGACAGCAAATGAAGTATGAGCGCTTTTCTGTGAGCAGTTTAAGTTGGAGTGTAGATCATATAATCATGTATCCTAACTAGGGACCCTGGATCATTGTGCATATGATTTGTGTTGACATACATATTACACAGATACGGTGCAGTGAACTTAGATCATCACCATTTGTTTTATTCTTTTAATATACTATTCAACACTAGATGTTGTTTTATACACACACATAACACATATGTTTCAGTTTTTTTTGTGTTTTTTACATCTTACAGAAGGACTACATTCTGACAGCTTGTATTTTACATCTTGCAGTTGACAGTTTCATTTCATGGCTGATTATTGTATATTGATTTATTGAAGGGAAATTTTACTTTACTGTACATTAACAAGTTCACTTTGCATGATAATCTGTATTTGTATTTTCACATAATTTTAAGGCATTGTATATACCTTGAAATCATATAGTGAATAAAGCATTTTCTAAATTATTCTAAAGCAAAAATTTTGTTGATCAGTGTATTCAGTGCAACATTCAAAAATGCTAGAAAAAAAGTTCACTCAAGTTCATTCAAAAAAAGTTAGAAACCATTGGCCATCGCTCAATACATTCCGGTAAGATAACAAAAATGTTAATCTGGCCATCATTAATATTTAGTACAAAGGAAACTGCTACGAAGTTTAAAAGACATTTTATTTACAAACTACTGCCAGAAGTAGTCGGAAAAGAAATTAAAATAGGATAGTCCTACACAAAGTACAATATCATTGTTTCTGCAGAAAGAACTGATCCCCCTTATAGCCTCACTGTGCTCCCCTTTTAACCCTCGACTTCATATATACACTTCACATAGAAACAGTGACAGGGAATTACTCAGTGTGGAGACTTTTTTTTTTCTTGACAGCACAAGACAGATCAGGTTCACATTCTGGTCTGCAAGTTCTGTTCTGTAAATAATACTTGACAAGCCATTCTTTGCTCTGATTCAAGGCACTATAATGATTCACAAGGTATGAGGCAAGTGCCAAGGTAGCAACTGAATGTGCAAGTTATTTTTTTTCCCCCGAGTGGGGTACTTGCATAATGAGGGAGAGAACTAATCAAGGCAGCTGATTTACTGGCTTCGTGGATACTGTCAGTGTAATTCTGTCCATGTGAAGCTTCTATGGACTAACTCTGACCTTTTGAAGACTTCTCACTGTGATCGTGAAGACTTTTCCATTCTGGTCTCTGAAAAGCTGAAAGACAGGAGAGACAATACAGAGGGAAAGCATCAGTTATGATCTCTGTTAGGTCTTCTAGTTCAGATTCACTAGAGGATATACTGGAAATGATTTTCTTGCATCATCCCATTATCTCACTGCTTTCGTTACTAATTGCTACGTTACTAATTACTAAGTTTTTTTTCTTTTCTTTTCTCCAACTTTTTCTTTATTTTAGGATCATTTTTATATCAGAGAGAGCTTAACCCTGCTAGAAAATTCTGGGACGAAGTAAAAAAGCTCTAATCCAAGACTATGCCTATTTATTCTCCATGCACCCAACAGTTGGTGTTTTCAGTGCTGGTTCCTAAACTAAAATAATTTTCCTGTGATATGTAAAAGGTTGCCATTTAGCCTACAGGAAAATAAATAACAAAACACAATGCAATACATATATGGCAATTGCGGCTGCAGGTACACCCGTCCCCTTGTTTCTGACTGGGTTTTTGCGGCCCGGTACTAAGCAACCAAAGACCCGCTACTGGTCCGCGACCCAGAGGTTGGAAACCCCTGGCATAAAACACTGTTAAGATGCTGTTACATGTTTTGGACAGCAGATGGCAGTAATAGCTGAGCCAAGTTTGTGTTGCCCTGGCGTAATATCACCGCAATGCATTCTGTGTTACGGGGGATTGCAGGCGGGACAGTGGGCAAGACTGTAACAGTGTTTTTGCTTGTATGTTGCAGACTGAGTAAAAAAAAAAACCTTTCTTCAAACACACATTGAGATTGTCATTAATGTGTGCAACACTGTACTGCTGCAAAGCTATGAGATGGCAGTGCCCTTACAGTCTCTTTGAAAGAGCTCTTAACTGTGCAGATGAGGACAGTGTACAATTTGAAGATGGTGTCAGTTTCATCAAAAATCTTTTTTGGGTGTTAAATAAAGCCTGTGTTTAAAGTCAAAATGGAGTTGATCATTTGCATTGTGGGATGCCACAAAAATATTCTTGAGAGGTTTGAGAGGTCATAATACATTGATATTGCAACTCTTAAATATCCTATGGAACTTTTTTTCCTTTTAACACAAATATTCAAGGAAACATCTTTCATATGGGTTGGTAAGAGTACCCATGAACCAGATTCTCTCAAACACAGTCTCTCTCAGTTACCTGTTCAATAAGATCAGTGATGGTTTCATTGCTGAGTTCACCAAAGGAGGTCATCCTCAATTGTAGATGTGCCAAAGTTGACAGGCCTGTAGGATTATAACATTACATCAAGTTTAACAACTAAAAAAGAAAAAATGAGCTGTCCTTAACACTTATATCCTGGTATTTTGTTACATGTATCTTAATAAAGACTTGCTAGGAGAGACTTCATATCTAAATGCTTCACACTGCCCCTTTAGCCGAGTGTCGGTATAGTTTCATTAGCCTGTTCCAATGTAAAAACAGGGATTAATCACTAATCAAGACAATTGAGAAAAATGGCTCCATTTAGATGGCACTTTGAAAGTCTCTGTGCTTTTACCTCTGTACCTCTACTTCAGTGCATGACCTGCATTATTTTCTCATTTTGTCTCTCTACGTAGAATACATAAACAAGAGACATAATGGTAATACTGTTGTAAGTTATAGGATGTGAAACCAAAATGTTGCTCAAGTGTTCCACAAGCACCAATGCTTGTGGAACCAATGCTTGGCTGTGGATTTTTTTTTTTTTTTACTGTTTTAGTCAGGCACATTGACTGTACACATTATTTACAGCAAACAGTAAATATATCTGAAAGGCACAGACAAACACAATGTATCCCCATGTAGGCATTCTTGACTAATGAAAGGTATTAATTTGGGCGCACAGGTAGGATGCTCAAGTTATAAAAGACGGAAAAAATCAGGGAGAAAGACATTATAATTTTACAATCTTTCCTTGTACTATATGTATTGCTATGTCTCAGTCAATCTGCCAGCAATCCATAGTCTATCTTTCACTTCATCAGTTATCTTTCACACAAAGATTTGCAAATGAAAGACCAATTAAAACAAGAGGTAAGTAAAAGTAATGAGGTGTCACATACCTTGTGTTGTAAGGGTAGTGCTGTAAGTTGTTGTGTTACTGTTTGGTGGATTTACAGTGGTATGAGAAGTGGCCTGGTCTGTTGTGGTAGTTGGAGCCATAGTTGTGGTAGTTGTGGCAGCAGTTTTACTAGTTGGAGCAGCAGATGTAGTGATTGGGGTTACAGTTGTGGTAGTTGGGGCTGAAGATGTGGTAGTTGCAGTTGCAGCTGTGGTAGTTGGAGCTGCAGTTTTACTAGTTGGGGTTACAGCTGTGGCAGTTGGCACTAAAGTTGTGGTTGGGTTAAAACATTAAATAAAGGTCAATAACTGCAAAACAAAGAGAAAAATAGTTGTCTTCATACTTACATGCTTTCATTTTACCCCATGTGTCTTAACAATGACTTGCTAGGAGAGACTTCATAACCATTAAATGCCTCACTCTGCCCCTTCAGCCAAGTACTCCTATAGTTTCATTAGGGCGTTCCAATGTAAAAACAGGAATTAATCACTAAACAAGACAAATGAGAAAAATGCTTCATTTAGGTGCCACTGTGAACGTCTCTGTGCTTTTGCCTCTTTACCTCTACTTCAGCAAATAACACACATTATTTTCTCATTTTGTCTTTGTGGAATACATAACCAAGAGACATTATGCTACTCCTGTTATATGTTATAACAGTGTGGAGCCAAAATGTCATCCAACTGTTTCACAAACACCACTACCACTCTAACTCTTAACACATAAACTAGAAGAGGTCACTCAGTAGAAGTGTAGATCTCAGCCAGGCGTGTGGGAACAGAATGTCTATATAAAGTAGATAGTTGTTGTTGCTTTGTGCCACAATTTATTGTAGAGAGGGTGAGACCGGTTTTCCATGATGGTTTTGATCTTGTCCCTTGTCCAAAGACCCGACAAGATAAGACAAATTAGTCCACTGATGTATGAAACTGTGACGGCTGTTTTACACTTCAGTTTTTAGAGTCGTGAAGCATCAGGCTCTTCAACCTATTTTAACCCCCGCTTGTTGACAGATCCCATCAGCCTCTGACACTTTTTACAGAATTGTTCTCCCGTGTGTCTGCTCTGTGTTCTGTTGACTTTCTTTGTCAGCACTGTGTTTTATAAACTCACCCAGGAAACGCAACGCACCTCCTGGATTTTTTCATTCATGATCAGAGCGAACACAGCCACAATAGGTTAGAAAAATAAAAGCCTATTAGGCTAATAGGTCCAGTAGTATGTGGAAAGAGAGTGAGGAACAGAGCAGCAATGGGGGAGCGAGCTAGAAAATAAATGCAGTAAGGGAGCGGAAGTAGAAAGAACAAATGTTTTTGAATCACTGCAACCACAAGAGGTTCTTCCTCATACAGTCATAACTGTGCACAAAAATTTTTAGGCTGATAGGCCAGTAATTCGCAAGATTAGCTGTGGACAGACACACATACACACCCAACCAAATGCATGATCTCCTGGCTGAGATAACTACCCAGCAAAACCTTACAATATTAAAAAATAGTCACCTAAACACTTTGTTAGGGTCAAACTACTTAATGCGGTATTATTATATGGCTTTGTTGAATACTTGATTCTGATTGGTCAATTTAGGCATTCTGTAGTCGGTTATTTCTTAATAACAGACCATTGTCAAGCTGTGACCTCATCATTGTAACTGTTTGTTCCAAATTAATACATTTCATGAAGCCTTGCTTCTGTGCACTTTGTAGGCTAATGCTAGTAAGCTAGCTACATATACAGAAAGAATCCAGTGGCAAAAAGCACTACAACCGTTAACCTTCATTAACTTTAATATGGGCTCCAACCACCAGAGACAGGGAAAAATGGAGCAAGATACTTTCCAGGCTCCTAACTAGCTGCCTGCCTGTTGTAGGCTGACTGAGCCTGCGATGATGTTGTATCATTTCAGTGCTCTACAAGCCATGCAATAAGCGGGGCAGTCCACTCCGAGGCGGTCCTCTATTGAAAAATAGTGACATCTGCGGAATTGCCTCCCCGACGGTCATAATTTTTTAATAGAAGAACCCCGCATTGTGGATTACCCCTTAATATATACATCAGTGTAGAGTGGGAACTATGCATCTTACTTGTAAAGAGTGAAATCTTGTTCGCCCCTCCAAGAGTTTCCTTATCCCCAGCTACTGCACTGACAATAAATGTGTATTGTACTCCAGCTGTCAGCTCAGTGATATTTATATGTGTTGTATTGACAGTGTGATTCCCATTTTCTCTTCCATCAGTCCACTCTACTCTATAGAAGGAGCTGTTTCCCTCTGGTTCAGTCCAGCTCAGAGACACAGATGATGTTGTGATTTCAGTCACTGTCAGATTCCTGACTACTTCAGGCTCTGTGAATGTAAAGTGTAGAGTTAGATGAGAGTAAATATTAATCCATCATGACCAACAACATATGCAGACAAGAAAGTACTCAGGAGAGCACAAACGTCCTCCAAGGTCGCAGCTGGAAGTTATGACCAAAATAAATAACTAAATAAATAAAAAAAATAGAAGAAATCTTGGGAAGGATCATAGAGAAAGAGAAGCCCCTTCCAGGACAACCAGGAGTGCAAAGGGTGCCGAGAGGGCAATTATTAGCTCAAATCAAACACAATCAATAGATCAAATCAAATTAAGTCAAAACAAATCAAGCCAAGAGGAGAATAAAACAAATATTATAAATGGAATAAACACCAAAAAAGCAGACAAAGCAGAAATCAGGGAACAAGCAGCAGGAGCAAAGCAGAAGGTCTCAGAGCAGGCAGAGCAATTAGATGCTC